>JAIEZT010000140.1:0-20741 GCA_019594935.1 Periophthalmus modestus
CAAACCCATTCTATTGTGTAGTAGACGCACCAAAAGCATGAAAAATTATGGTTTCAGTGATATACATCTAATGGAATAAACGACGGTGGATTGGATCAGATTAGGTAATGTTCACGTTTTATTTTTTCTGCTGAAAAATGCCACCGCCAACGTGACACATATCAGACTGCAGTGGTCAGTGTTAGGATAGCCTCTGTAAACCTTTTAAAACCGGCCAGTAGCTCCTTCAAAATAGGCTGTTTATCTCTATTTGTGACTGGCTATATGGAGACTAGAGATGACAGGAAATAAGGCGGTGTTTGTGAAGATGTCGTCCATGCAAACAAAAAGGTCTCCGGATATTGCGGTAACGAGGCGGATCTGCAGATGGTTTCATTGTAAAAGATTACACTGTGACATATTCCATAAACCGTCTCAAAAGCTAGGGGCAATGGAATGGAGACGGAAAAAAACAGAAGTTGGTTTAAAGTAGCAGAGATAGTGCTCAAAAGCAGTTCGATTAAATGCTTTTCAAGTACTATGGGAATCTTGGTGAAACTAGGAGATAGTCATGGAAAAAATGGCCAATTGCGGATTGGGTTTGACGTTCTGAATTTTGGAAGTAAAAAACAGGGAAAAACATCAGCGCAAAACAGGTCGATTCACACGCAGGTCTGGGTTAGCCTCTTCATGTCCACTCTGATGTTGAAAGACCGTGACAGACAAACATCGACTGGAAATAATCACACAGTATTTTCCCATGGTTCTCATTCCAACTCAAAATACGTCGTTAATATGTACAGGTATTCTTGATTCTCATGTTTTTTTACTGAAGTAACTGGTCATTGAATCCCTTGAAGTGTTATTTTTAGGATATCTGTTGAAAAAAAAATGAATACAATACATCACAGATATTGATATTGTAAAACAGAAATAGATAGAATTTAATATAGTACATAGTAATAACCACTTGACGATCGCTGAGTGGAGCTCAAGGCAAATGGCGCTGCAATTTCATTCAAGCAATCTTATTTCACCGCAAAATGTCTGGGTAATTCCACTCATTCGTCCAATCTGTCGACTGGACAAAAGTTGTCGGAGTGAAGAACGTTTGGCTGCCGTCCAAGCTGCTTCTTCAGTTCTGCGTCAGATTACTGCTGGACACGGCCTTATATCTGGTCCTGAAGGGAGGCGCTAACTAACAATGAAACTGTGAACAGCTATGGCTCAGTTTCAGTCTTTATGGCTCTCAGTCAGCCTTTAATTGACCCTACGGGCTGACCTGACCATTGTGCCCTTTGTTCTTGTTGGTTGCTTTGGGTCTGAGGATGTGGTTATAGACGGGGAGAGATTCGAGATTATGTCTCAGGCTTCATTCCTGTTTAAGAAAGGATTGTCTTTCCTAACAAAAATAACTTAATTTCACTCCCCTCTCAAACCGATTTCTTTTCTCTGGCTCTAAAAGCTGAACATCACTATCTTCAGAGGATTGGTTAGAGGCTTGTGAGATGGAGATGGTACCGCAGATTGGATGGTCCAGATTTTATGCTTCATCGGGACAGTATTTGTGTACATTGCCTGTGTATAAAAATAAAGGCTGTTTGTGTTTCTGTGGTGTACCCCGAGGTAGCTCCTCGGTTCAGACAGATATGTGTTTTGGCATGCAGTGTCTGACCAGGTTTTGAAGAAGCCGCTTGATTAGCGTTCCATGTCTTTTTTGACTCCTACAACTGGTTTTGTGTCCATTATGACATATTCTGCTCACCGCTTTACTAGTTTATTATAAATAGAGATGTCCAGCAAGACCGATCTCATATAATCTTGCAGACAGTACAGCCAAATTGTCTATGAAGTAGACAGTGACTTGTCACAGTAACCACTTTGTAGCTCCTCAAAAGATATAAGAGGTCAGCGTGACTGACAGAAGAAGAAGAAAGCAGTTTTAATGGTGCGCAGCCAAATGTCTTCACTGTGACAACTTTTGTCCAGTTTGACAGATTATTATCACCTTACTATTTATGTAAATAGTGCGAGTGAGACTGGAAAGGAAAATCGATATAATCTGAAGGCGTACAGCCAAAAGTGTTATAACCAAGAGAACAGTTACTTGTCAACTAAACTTTGGTAGGAGTCAAAAGAAAGATGCAGTTACTCCGAGAAGGACAATATTGATGTTTGCTGATGTTACTGGTCTTAGTTCAGCTAGGTCTCTCTTGTTTTTAGGTGTGTTCTGTGACTGGAGAACAAAATGACTATAAATGAAATTCTATAAAAAGTGTTATTACGATATGTCAACACTAAAGAGGTCAGAGTCCTGATGTTTCCAGACTGACTGGAAAACATCTGAATGTTGTAAAAGTTGTTAAATATCTTGAACATATCCTGACAGATGTGTGACGGTTTCAGCGTATGGCACCTCACTCTGCACTGCACATCTGTGAGAACAGGCCTACAGAGATAGTGAACCTACAGAGGCTGATAGTGACCTACAGAGGCTGAGAGTGACCTACAGAGGCTGAGAGTGACCTAACAGAGGCTAGGCTGAGGATGAGAGTGACCTACAGAGACTGAGAGTGACCTACAGAGACTGAGAGTGACCTACAGAGGCTGAGAGTGACCTACAGAGAGACTGAGAGTGATCTACAGAGGCTGAGAGTGACCTACAGAGGCTGAGAGTGACCTACAGAGACTGAGAGTGACGCTACAGAGGCTGAGAGTGACCTACAGAGACTGAGAGTGACCTACAGAGACTGAGAGTGACCTACAGAGGCTGAGAGTGACCTACAGAGGCTGAGAGTGACCTACAGAGGCTGAGAGTGACCTACAGAGACTGAGAGAGTGATCTGCAGAGCTAAGAGTGACCTACAGAGGCTGAGAGTGGCCTACAGAGGCTGAGAGTGATCTACAGAGACTGAGAGTGACCTACACAGACCGGAGTGATCTACAGAGGACTGAGAGTGGCCTACACAGACTGAGAGTGGCCTACAGAGAGAACTGAGAGTGATCTACAGAGGCCTGAGAGTGACCTACAGAGGCTGAGAGTGACCTACAGAGACTGAGAGTGACCTACAGAGGCTGAGAGTGACCTACAGAGACTGAGAGTGACCTACAGAGGCTGAGAGTGACCTACAGAGACTGAGAGTGACCTACAGAGGCTGAGAGTGACCTACAGAGGCTGAGAGTGACCTACAGAGACTGAGAGTGACCTACAGAGACTGAGAGTGATCTACAGAGACTGAGAGTGACCTACACAGACCGAGAGTGATCTACAGAGACTGAGAGTGGCCGTACACAGACTGAGAGTGGCCTACAGAGGCTGAGAGTGATCTACAGAGACAGAGAGTGACCTACACAGACTGAGAGTGATCATGCAGAGACTGAAGTGACCAACAAGAGACGCAAAGTGACCTACAGAGACAGAGAGTGACCTACACAGACTGAGAGTGGCCTACAGAGGCTGAGAGCGACCTACAGAGACTGAGAGTGACCTATAGAGACTGAGAGTGGCCTACAGAGGCTGACAGCGACCTACAGGTTCATGCTCTCAACATTCTCAGACTTCTTTTAAAAAACGCCCCAGTTGGACCAGTGCCAGTGAAGCTCAAGAGTGAATCCACTGCTGCTGTTTTCTGAAATGTGATGTATAAATGCTCCGTCTGATCAGGAAACACGGTGATTTCATTGTGTAATATTGTGCACAGAGCCACCTGCTGCACCTCTCACCTGCGGAAACACTGGTGTAGTCGTCTCATAAGAGGTTGGGGCCTCTTATTGTGTCGTATGCTTCTATATTGTTTGTCTGGACCACGAGTCTGCAATAAAGATCCATCTACCGTCGAGTAATTGAGTAATCCTAGTCCTAATTTAAACCCAGCCCAGCTCTCATACACTTAAAATAACTTCTGAGAAAATTGCAGCTCTCCACCTGTGACCCCAGCCCCTCCACATCTCAACATCAATATTAGCTTTGGACATCAATACTCTGCCATTTTCTCCAGCTGTCATTATCACAACCAGGAAGCGATGGCGTGTTCCAGGCATCGCCCCCACGCAGTCTCCCGGCTTCTGGTTACATTTTCTTACACGTACACACTCAAAATGGCAAGACGTAAAGCTATACCTCGGCACGCAAAGATCTGTCTGCGGTAATGGGCTTTCCTGATGGCGAGGGACCATAATATCCCCTAAAGAGGTTAGCGCTACCGACCGGAGAATGAATGATGGCGTGCACTGCGGGGGATGGGACCGAGACACACTGCAAAACACCTATAAAGAAGAGGTACTTAAATATTTATACACTGTTATAAATTGGCAGCGAGGTGGATTTCCTATACTTTTGGTTACTTTGTTCTTGTGGGTGAAATGCGGGGATGGCGTAGCGTAGCGTGGCGTGGAATAGCGTAGCATGCTTGGTGAAAGAATAATGATGTGTCTGTCAGTAGCCAATGGTCACAACTCATTTGGTTGATGACAAGGGGAGAGATGGAGGGAGGGACGGGGAGAGGGACGTCCAAGTCTATGGGATTAATCAAACGCTGCTGGATCTGATGACTTCATTGTTTTACTTTAACGGCGTTCATGGTACAATGGCAGGTGGATTTACGAGCAGATTTTTGTTGTCATCGTAAAGTTTGCTTCATGCTTTATGCAGGGTACATAAAAGGACCTACCTATGCACGCTCCCTCTCTACATCGGCGTTTACGAGCGGGGTGTTTACGAGCGCTTTAATGAAGCAGAGCCCATGTGATGATGCGGCACATGGCATTTTCATATTGTAAATTCTGATTTGAGAGCCCAGGCCCCAGTCAGGGTTTGTCAGTCTTGTGGGTTTTATTGAATTGCTGTGTTTCAGACGACAGCACAACATTCTACAGGCCGATGATATTTAATACAGATGGGGCATAGCTAAAATCAATATTGTAATACAGCAAAGTTTATGGCTTTACTCACTAATAGAAATTATTTGGTTCAACATTCATGAGTTTTCCTTTTGGATATTTCAAAGCACAGTGTTATCAGTTGGGAAATCTTGCTTTTACTTTACCGCCCATCTGGGAGTATGACGGCATCGCATTCTTGAATCTGAAAAGCACCAATAGGGCAATAAGTAGTGTGAAATGGGGCTGAAGAGTGGGAAGAAGCATTCGGTATTTGTTTAAAAGGTCCTCTATTACACAAAATTGACTCTTGTAGCTTTAAGCCATGTTATAATTGTTGTTCCTCCTCAGAAAAACAGACCTGGAGTTGTATTTTGTTTCATTCAAACGTTGAGTAACTCTTTATTATTAGTTTGTCTACATCTCCAAAGCTCAAAATGCTCTGTTCCACTTGTGATGTCATGAAGTGGTGGTTTTCAAACTTAACAGCTGCTTTTAACCTTTAATTTAGCAGAGATTTCAAATCCCAGAGGCTGAAATGATCCAAATTGATTCTAGTGAAGGTGTGGTGGAGTTTAAAAACCACGATGGAGCACTTCCTGTATTTCTCACATGATGACATCACAAGGTGGAAACAGAGTGTTTTTAGTTTGAAAGAAAACACACACACACACACACACACACAAATACCACCAAGTACTTCTGTGCTTTTTAGAAAAGTAACTGTATGCTGAAAACCACCAAAGGAAAGAGTAACTGTATCAGATACTGTTATTCAAAATTAGTATTCAGAATATGTATTTTTGGTACATGTATTCAGTTATTTCCCAGCACTGACCACTGGGCCTTATAGTCTATGGACAGTGCAGGACATAACACATTTTGAGCCGATATTGTTGGGTTCAGATGAACATTCTACAGGCCGATAATACTTAATACAGCTGGGGGCGGGTAAATGAATATTGTTAAAATTATAAAAGACATAATGGAATTGACAGGTGGATCAGCGTCTGCAGTGATGCGGTCGCTGTATCGGGACGTTGTGGTGAAGAAGGAGCTGAGTCGAAAGGCAAAGCTCTCGATTTACCGTCAATCTATGTTTCTTTCCCTCCCTCACCTCTGGTCATGAGCTCTGGGTCATGACCAAAAGGACAAGATCACGGATACAAGCTGTCCACATGGATTTCCTCCGCAGGCTGGCCGGGGCGCTCCCTTAGAGACAGGGTGAGGAGCTTAGCCACTCGGGAGGAGCTCGGAGTAGAGCCGCTGCTCCCCCACGTTGAGAGATGCAGCAGCTGAGGCTCGGACATCTATGATACGAGGGAGGTGTTCTGGGCATGTCCCACCCGGGAGGAGGCCCGGAGAAGACCCAGGACACGCTGGAGGGACTATGTCTCTGGGCTGGCCTGGGAACACCTTGGGGTCCCACCAGAGGAGCTGGAGGACGTGTCTGGGGTGAGGGAAGTCTGGGAGTCCCTGCTTAGACTGCTGCCCCCCACGACCCGGCCCTGGATAAGACGAAGAAAATGTATGGATGAAAAGAATAGTAAGAATAGTAAGAATAGTAAGTTTGTGTGTCTAGTTGCTGGAAATGACCAGATTTAACATTCCGTGTGTTTCTTACCTTTTGAATATTTCATGGTAAACTAAAGTGTAGTTAATAGGAAAAACTGTCCCATGCGCCAACATCTGAAAGTATGACATCATCACCAATACAAATTATGATGGGAGATTTATTCACGTCTGGATTTAAAAGCTTTGGTTGTAGCGGGACTATAGAGGGACACGGAGAAAGTCCATTAAGCTTCAAACACTCTGGTCTCATGTGTTAAATAGTCAGTGAATAATCTGTCAACGCTAATAGCCCAAAATCTCCACAGTATGGACCAATTCACTGCTCACAATGGAAATAAAGGTCCACGCAGGTGCAGCAGTCAAACGCGCAGCAGGAATCGACGGGATTCAAACAAAAATATTTAAAAAACATTATATCGAGATAATTACATCACTGAAACAACATTTTTTAAAGCATATTTTAACGTTAAAAAGACTCTCTTCTCTGCATGGATAGATACATTTACTGTGAAGATTATAGCCAAACTTCCAGACTAACAGATAAGAGCCAGGTTTGTGGGAGATGCAAGCTCACTCACAGAAAGGATGCAAGATTTTTTCAGTGTCAAATACATCCAAACTGAAAAGAACAGAGTATGTGATCATTAAAGTCTATTTTGAGGTTAAAAAGTCACGTGGAGGGGCTTTGAAGTAATATGAATCTTCACATTTCTGAGCTGTATTTCCACGACAACCTGGACTGTCCCTCCCTCACTGTTGAGGCTGTGGTTGATATAGTCTTTTTTCTGGCAAAAAAGTAACACAGTGGAGCTTTAAAGTGACGGTAATCCTCCCATTTCTGAGCTTAGTCTATTTTCAGGCAAAAAAGTGACTCTCCTTCACTGTTGAGGTCAATTTTTTGTCAAAAAAGTTACACAGTGGGGCTTTAAAGTGACGAGAATCTTCACATTACTGCGCTGTGCTTCCATAGCAACCTGGACTCTCTTTCGCTGGAGTAGGGGTTGTGGTCCTTATAGTCTATTTTCTGGCAAAAAAGTGACGTGTTGAAGCTTTAATGTGATGAGAATATTCGCATTTCCCCAGCTGCGCTTCCATGACAACCTGGAATGTCTCTCCTTTGTTGGAGCAGAGGTTGTGGTCCATATAGGCTATTTTTTCGGCAAAAAGGTTACACGTAGGGCTTTAAAGAGATGGGAATATTCAACCATTTCTGAGCTGCATTTCCATGACAACCTGGATTATCCCTCCTTCACTGTTGAGGTTGTGGTCTATATAGTCTCTTTTCTGACAAAAAAAGTTAGACAGTGGAGCATTTCTGAGCTGTATTTCTATGGCCAACCTGAACTGTCCCACCTTCACTGTTGGGGTATGGTCTATTTCTTGCCAAAAAAGTTACACAGTGGGGCATTTTTCAAGTGATAAGAATCTTCACATTACTGCACTGTACTTCCATAACAACCTGGACTGTCTCTTCTTTGTTGGAGGAGAGGTTGTGGTCCATCTAGTCTATTTTCCGGCAAGAAAAAGTGACGTGTTGGGGCTTTAAAATGACGAGAATCTTTCTGTGCTGTATTTCCATGGCGACCGGGACTGTCCCTCCTTCACTGTTGGGCTTGTGGTCAGTTTCTTGGGCAGTTGAAAGAAGCAGAGAAATGTTCGTCTCACGCTCGGCTGAACCTCATCAGTGTCAGTGTTGAATTACTCCTCAAAGTGATTCTGCCGCCGCCCCTCTTCACAACCGCCCCTCTCCACAACCGCCCCGTCTCCTGTAATATTTGTGATGATTGTGGCGCGAGTGAAACCCATCCACGACACACGATCTACTGCGTTCAAATGGAAAAGCACTGAGCTGGTACAGTGACATTTGGGAAGTTATTTTTGCCTTGGTGAGAATGATGCACAGTCCAGCCTGTTAATGTGACGGACAAATGGGGCAAGACCAAACACTACAAATTAATTAATTACAATGCTGATTGGAATGTTTCTCTTTTCATGGTTGGTTTTGATGTTAATTCATTTTTTAAATGCTCGAAGAAATGTATGATTCATGAACCAATAAGGCCTGTCGAGATAACACATTTTGAAGCACGATATGTAGCAACCACAGACTGTATAAAGAAGTGGATTAAGTGAGTCTGACGTCACCCACGGCGTTTCAGCTCCAGTCAAATGAAGCTCGTTGAGCAGTTATAGCGGCGAATTTGAAGCCGACTTCTGTATTTGGAATTCCGACCGCGAGTATCATAGCAACCAAAGAGCCAATCCGGGGCGAGGCTGTTGAAGGTAACAACCTTTCCCACCTTCGCAACTGATTTAGCAGGGCTCTTAGCAACGCTGTCAATCAAACCTGTTGCTAACGCTAGCTGGAGCGACCTTGGGGAAAGAAGGCATATCTATCTTGATTTACAGACGTAATAGCGAAATAAAAAGGCCAAAATAAACGAGTCTGACAGCAGCAGTTACAAAAAAAGCAGTGACGGTTTTTCAGTAGATAGTGAATTGGGGCCAGAATCGATGGAGCCAGAAGCGCAGCCCATGATCACTTCCTGTTTTTGAAACGCTGCAGCTAGCAGATTAGCTACTGTATGTCCTTTTATATATATGGTGTATGGCTGCTACAGAGATATACTGTGATAAACGATTTAACTTTAAGAAGCCTGAACAGCAACAGATGAACAGAACAGAACAGAAGAAGCCATAATTAGCCATAGAAGTGACTTTTTCAACCCTCTGCAGCTCAAATCCTTACAAGCTACATCCAAAATAACAAAAAAGTTCCTCATTATTGTAAAGAAAATGTGTGGATGATAAGTCCCTAAATATATTGTTCAGCTTTCCCAGATCCTAAGTCGATATCGTAATTACGCATAGTGACAGGACTAATGCTTAAAACTACACATTTACTAAGTCTTTACGGAGCACATATTGGAACTGAGGGGAACTGTACCACAGTTTTGAGAATCACAGTGCTGCATTGGAGTCTTTTGTCATTTCAGCGGCGAGAGACTGAAAAACGCCTGTGGGGAGTGGAGCATGTTAAAATGGATGATCAGCAGCAGAGTATAAATAGACCATTTTATTACAAAAATGACCACAGTCCAGGGGACGACAGGAGCGCAGCGGACTTCAGCCAGAGCTTTGAAACACGCCACTCGAAGCTCAGGAACGAGAGGATCAAAAGTGTGAATGAAACAAGAGAAAAAAACTCGTACAGGTATGATCCTCAAATCCAAATGACCTTAATATGAGAGCTTTAAATGACTAGAATGCAAATGTGCCTGTTTATTACATATGTTTTGCACTGGTGTCATTATGGTGCTAATGTTCACACTGAAATTCTTTAAAGGGTTATTGGATGGGGTCTTCCAACTAGGTACTGCACTTTACATCAAAACTCTGCAGTGTTCGATGTTCTAAATGTAATTCTGTTTTTTTTTATGACAATGACATTAAAAGTCTTGAATCTTGCTCAGATCAGTTCATTGTTTTCACCTCGGCTCCTGTAATCGCCCCTTCACGGTTTTGACAAAAAACAGAGCAGAGCTGAGATGATGTTGTCCAGTGCATTTATTTCCAACACTGACAGATATTTACAAAAATAACAGCAAAAGTAAAAAAATCTGCATCGCACTAACAACCTGTACACACAGCTCCTCCTTTGCGCAGACTGAGGTTTGCTCTTTTATAGAGCACCGCCCCTGATTGGTTGAGTCCACTCTGCAGCACAGGTAAGTTTCAGCACATCACATAATCACGTTAAAAGTTATTGCTAACAAAACAGTGTAAATCTTCATTTGATCAAATTTGTTATTAAAATAGAGCTTTACATTAATTTCTCAGTGTCACCTGTGGAAGATCAAACAAGACCCAAGAAGCTAAAATATTGGACACCCCTCCTTGTCAGCACACAGTTCTCTGCCCCGGAACCTTCATAAAGCGCTCCGGCTGCCTGGGGACTCATTGGGCCGGGACACCTAAGATGGCAGACAACGTGGTTAAAAGAGAACTCCAAACAATTCAATTACAATTAAGTAGCTGATGCACTTACTTATGTCTTTTGTTACAGGCCAACTTTAGCTACACAACCACCTCAACTTATAAAACATTTTAAATCTTTTCATTTTTTCCTGTTAGCTTCAAGGTTAGGCCCCTGTAATGAACTAGCTACGTTACAGCTCCTTAAAACTCACACTCACAGAGGCTAATGGTAAATGGTCACATGTACATACACATTCATACTCCAGAGTATGCAGACACTGGGGGCGAGGTGGGTTAAGTGTCTTGCCCAAGGACACAACAACAGCAACAACAGCAACAACAGCATTCATCTGTGGGAGCCGGAATCATGCCACCAACCTGTGGTAAGTGGATCTGGCTGTTCGAGCAATAATGTTACTGAGCTGCTGTCGCCCCGTACTGTAAAACGGATGAATGTGTCCACTTTACATTTATGTTACCTATTTGTTTCCATAGTCATGTGACACAAGAACTTCCTGTGCGTTAGATAACAAAATGGCCGACTTCTCTCAGATTTTTACTGAAAAATTAAAAATGATCATCCATTTTAAGGACTATAAACCGGGGACAAGGGGCTTTTTCACTCTCACACACCTGGGATACTGTCCTGAAGAAGCTGGACTACAGATGGCGCTGTCGTCCTGTCTGAAACCAGTAGGAAGACAGCGCCAAAACCTGTTTAAATCAGCTGAGGGGACACGTCATAGCAACATCACGTGACCACTCGGAGACGCTAGTGAGCAGACCAAACTGATGAAAACAAACTAAACCTTGGTCTGGAAAACGAATCTGGGCGCATTTTATAACATTTCTAGTGATTAAAAACAGGTCTGTGTCCTGTCTCTATTGTGTAAAAGTAGTGTTAACGCCTTGGCCGAGGTCTGTGCTCTCCTGCAGACTCCTACCTAGCCGTTATAGAATTACGTTTTGAAAAATATTCTCCGTGGCAAACAAACCAGCCATGATGCATAGGCGCCTGATCTTCGACTCTGCAGCTAATTTCACATTGCATCAAAACCACAATACGTCACCCACACAATACAAAATCGAAATCTCTCGTCTGGTGTTTTTTCCCAGCATGCTCAGTGTGAAGCAGGACGTTCTTAACAAGGTGTGGCATTTAGAAAGAATAATAGTAACCCTCTTTGTGAATCCAGACGCTGTAGCAGGGAAGTTTCATTGGATTTTGTGGCTGGGTTTGGCTGCTCCTCGCGCCAGCTGCACATCACTGTTTGAACAGGGATGCACATTCATTGATTACACCACAATGGCCTGTTCCTTATTCTGTTTCCACATTTTACTACAATTAAAGCCTATTTGTTGCAGTTTCTATGCTACGTCTTCCTGTGACTCCATCTGGCTCCAAGCTGCAACGCTACGATTCTGAGACGAAGTGGTGAATTTCAATATCGGGTGAGTGAATTGTGTGTGAGTCAAAGTACCAGTGTTTTCTATGAAAGTTTCATTTTGGGGTGACTCACCTCCCTTTGTTTCTAGATAGAATGGTTTAGCCTAGAAAAGTGAAAAGGTTTTTATTTCTTTTTTGCCTACTTCGCACCATGTGACGTGGTTCTAAGAAAAATACCAACTACCACTAATTTATTGTTAAATACTGCTCCGAATACATCTCCTGACCCCATCATAAGCCCCTCTGCTACCTGCAAATTTCAAAGTTTGGTCATTTTTGTTTAACTGAATCATAGACTGCACGCAGTGGTTCCTTGGGCGAAATCCAAAGTAGTCAGCTTTATTTTTTACAATGTTTCTTGTCTGTAAAACTCCTCACCACACACTTTATACACTTTTCTCACACAGGCATTAACATTTTCTCACATTTCTCTCTTGTTTAAACTCTCTCAAAGTTCAAACCTTCGTCGGTGCCTTTCTCGGTGCAGAACGTTTCATCGACATTGTGGGTTTTGTCGGGGAGAAAACTTGCAAACATACAGCACTTCAGAGTCACACTGAGATCCAACATTTATGTAAATTTGTCTGACACATTCTGTACTGTACAGGAGACACGGAGGAGACTGATGGACAATGGTCTACAGTCCCTCAGCCAATCAGGACGCAGAACACAATGGTTTACAGTCCCTCAGCCAATCAGGACGCAGAACACAATGGTCTACAGTCCCCCAACCAATCAGGACGCAGAACACAATGGTCTACAGTCCCTCAGCCAATCAGGACGCAGAACACAATGCACATTCAGAAGCTGTAAAATTGATGCAAAAGTGCACAAAAAAAAAAAATGTATATAAATGGACATAGCTAACCTGCTAGCCACTGCGTCTTTGCCCCTCTCTCTGTAACTGCTGCTGTCAGACTCGTCATTTTGGTCTTAAATGTTCGTATTAACCCTCTACATGATCCTGGTGTTTTTATTTCACTATTGTGCCTGTGACTAAAGATATGAACTTTAATACCAGACAAATCAGGCGCCTTCTTTCCCCAAGGTTGCCCCCGCTAGCGTTAGCAACAGGTTTGATTGACAGCGTTGCTACGTGTCCGCTCCTTGTTAAACCAGTGGTGCGGGCAGGAAGAGGGCGTTACCTTTACCTTCATCCGCCTCGCTCCTGATTGGCTCTTTGGTTGCTATGATACTCGTGGTCAGAATTCCAAATAAGGAACTTGTCTCTAAATTAGCCGCTGTACCTGCTCTAGCCTCGATTAGCTTCATTTGTCTGGAGCTGAACACTTAGTCCACGTCTTTATACAACTGAAAATAGTTAGATTTATTTTTATCGCTGTATAAAATGTTCCGTGTAGCTGAATGTCAGGAGCACAGACGGGACTCCGTGTTGGTCGTACAGTGTATATATATTTTTCCTGTGGGTCAAATTGATGAATCGACTCTCAGAAGTTTGACAGAATATCGTGTCAGTCTTAAGCTGTTGTTTTGTTAATGGGCGTCTCTCCGTCTCTGTCACGTTTCCAATTTCTTGACTCCAGTTTGTGCCATGTTCCCTCAGTGGGGCCGTCTCTACCCCTCTTTCACCCCTCCCTCGCTCCCTCTCTCCACTCCTCTACTCTCCCCAGCTCTGCACCACCGTCCCGGGCCATACGTTCTGTCTTTCTACCCAGTGGGATTCTCTGCTCCTCATCCTCCTCTCTTCCCCCCCATGCTCTTCTTTACTCTCTTTTTCTTTCTTTCTCCCTCCTCTTTTCTTCTCCCTCTTTTCCACTCTCTCCCTAATTCTCCCTCTACCTCATCTCTCTTCTTTCCACTCAGCCCTTTTTCTCTCTCTCCCTCCCTATAACTCACCTCCCCTCTCTTACTCTCCTCCTCTCTCTCTCCACTACCACCTCCATCTCTCTCTCTCTCTCTCTTCACTTTCCCTCCACCATTTCCCCATCTCTCTCCTTTCCCTCCCTCCTCTTTTTCACTCTCACTCTGCCCCATCTCTCTTCTTTACACTCACCCCTTTCCTTTCTCTCTCCCTCTATCTCTCACCCTATGACTCACGTCCCCTCTCTTACTCTCCTCCTCTCTCTCTCTTTCCTCCCCCTTCTCTCAACTCATTCCCCTCCCTCACCTCCCTCTCTCCATTGCCACGCCTTTCTCCCATTTCTCTTCCTACTCTTTCTCTCTTCTCTCCCCTCTATCACTCCATCATTTCCCCATCTCTACTCTCTCTCTCTCTCTCCTCCTGCACTACGCTGACATCCTGAGGCAGACACTTTCTCTCTTTCCTCTTTTCTTCTCTCCCTCCTCTTTCCCACTCAAGTCTTTCCTCTCTTTCTCTCCCTATAACTCTGCTCTCTCTCTCTCCTCTTCCCTCTCTCCCTCTTCCCCCTCTCTCCACTCTTTTCTCCCATCTCTCTCCCCCTCCCTACTTTCTCTCTTCTCTCCCTCTCTCTTCTATACCCCTCCACCTTTTCCCCGTCTCTTCTCTCTCCCCTCTGTTCTTCTCTCCCTCCTCTTTTCCACTCTCCCTCCCTCCTCTTTTCCACTCTCTTTCCCTCTACCTCATCTCTCCTTTCCACTCACCCTTTCCTCCCTCTCTCCCTCTTTTCTTATAATTCATCTTTCCTCTCTCACTCTCTGCCTCCCTCTCTCTTTCCACCCCACCCTCTCTCAAGTCTTTCCTCTCCTTCATCCTCCCTCTATTCACTGCCATCCTCTCCTCTCTCTCTCCCTCTCTCCCTTTCTCCTCTCTCTCTCCTCCTGGTCTGCGCTGATGTCCCGGACAACATTCTTTTTCTTCCTCCTCTTTTCCACTCTCTCTCTCACTTTCTCTCACTCTGCCCTCCTCTCTTCTTTCCAATCACCCCTTTCCTTTCTCTCTCCCTATAACTCACTCTCCTCCTCCTCCCTCTTCTTTCCACTCACCCCCTTCCTCTCTTTCTCCTTCTCTCTCCTTATAACTCACCTCTCCTCTCTTACTCTCCTCCTCTTTTCTCGCTTGTCTCAACCTTCTTTCCTCTCCCTCCTCTTACCTTCTTTCTCTTTTCTCCTCCCTCTCTCCCCTCTCCCCCTCCGCCATTACCTCATCTCTCCTCTCTGTCTCTCTTTTTCTCTCTTCCACTTCACCCTCTCTACTGCCACCCTTTTCTCCCATCTCTCTCTCTCTCCTCCCCAGCAGGACTCTCTCTCTCTCCTCTTTTCTTCTCTCTCCCCCTCTTTTCCACTCTCTCTCTCCCTAACTCACTCACTCACTCCCCATCTCTCTTCTTTCCACTCACCCCTTTCCTCTCTTTCTCCTTCTCTCTTCTTATAACTCACTTCTCCTCTCCTCCTTCCTCCTTCTCGCTTTCCGCCCCCCTTGTCTCAACCTTCTTTCCTCTCTCTCCCCCTGCCTTCTTTCTCTCCCCTCTCTCCCTTCTACCCCACCACCATTACCTCATCTCTCCTCTCTGTCTCTCTTTTTCTCTCTCCCTCTTCCCCTTCTCTCTACTGCCACCCTTTTCTCCCATCTCTCTCCCTCCTACTTTCTGTCTTCTCTCCCCTCTCCCCCTCCGCCATTACCTCATCTCTCCTCTCTGTCTTTCTTTTTCCATCCCTCCCTTCTTCACGCATGAGATCCCAGGCCACACGCTTCCTCCCTCTCTCTCTCTCTCTCTCTCTCCTCCCCAGCAGGACTCTCTCTCTCTCTCTCTCTCTCCGTCTCCTCCACAATCTGTCTCTCCATCTCTCATCTGAACCACAGTGTGCCATTTGTCAAACTCCTCCGAGTGTCAGCGAGCGGGTGGGAGGAGGAGGAGGAGGAGGCTGGGACGGGAGCGGAGGGGTGGATGGGTGGATGGGTGGATGGGTGGAGGAGGGGTGGAGATGGAGATGGATGCCCTGTAAGCCTAAGCATTGTGGGACATTTAGAGTGTGTGGCAGACAGTCTATCAGAGCAGATGAGGGGATCACACACAGACACAGCCTTTTGTTTTCTGTGAGGGAAAAACACAAGACGCAGCGCTGAGATTTCTACCTTGACAGTTTGATGACAACTTCTGTATGTGTGTAGACCACGCCAAGGCACTGACCTCTGGGCTCTCAAGATCCTGGGAGAACTGGGTGAATTTTTAACTTTAGAAAATGTATTTATCTCATTAGAAGTGAGTCGTTGCGCTTAAAGGTTCTACATTACACAAAATTAACTCTTTTTGTCATGTTAAAATGCTGTTACCTCCTCAAAAACAGACCTGGAGTGGTGTTTTGTTTCATTTATTATTAGTCTGTAACATCTCCAAAGCTCAAAACGCTCTGTTGCACCTTGTGATGTCATGAAGTGGTAGTTTTGAAGTTATCTGCTACCGTTTACCTTTAGTTCAGTGAGGATTGGCAGTCCCAGGGCTGAAATGATCCAAATGATTCTAGTGAAGGTGTGTGGAGTTTAAAAACACAGTGGAGCACTTCCTGTATTACCACATGATGACATCACAAGGTGGAACAGAGTGTTTTCTGTTTGAGAGAAGAACTCAGCCTAAATATGCAGGGTTTGTGTGTTAAACATGTGAGAATAAAACAAAACACAACTCCAGGTCTGTTTGTGATGAGGAAATTACATTAGACTTGGGTTAGAATGTTTCATGCCATGGTTTCTGTCCAAAATATCTATCTTGCATTTATTCAGTTTCACGTGAGATACTGCAAAAAATAAATACTATTACTTGAAAAAACATGAGTTATTATTGCAGTGTCACTCCACAGATCTGACATGTAACTAATTAGAGGAGGTATTTTACTTCTATGAGGTATTAAAGAGGAGGTATTCACTTATATGGGGTATTAAAAAGGAGGTATTTACTTCTATGTGGTATTAAAGAGGAGGTTTTTACTTCTATGGGGTATTAAAGAGGAGGTATTTACTTCTATGGGGTATTAAAGAGGAGGTATTTACTTCTATGGAGTATTAACTGTAACACATAACATATTAAGATCACAATGTTTCCTTTTATTTTTAAAATGCTAAATTAGATGAAAAAAACTACAGGTTTTGTCTAAAGCCCCGCCCCCTTCACAGCACTATCACATCACAATCAGCGTTAATGAAACTACTGCACATCACACCAGGTTTGTGAAGTCGTAGTGTGTCGTTTTGTGTCATGTTTTTGTAGATTTATGGAGGATTGTCGTGTGGAGCATGGGTGATGTCGGCTTGTGGGCGGAGCTTTGTAAAGAATCGTACAGGTAACCATGAGAAGGGTGTACATGGGAGAGATCCCTAGATTATTCAAACATGCATGGATGACTCTAAAACCTCTTCAGACATGTTTTTTGATGAGGAACGACATTATAACATGGGAGAAAGACACAAAACAGTCAATTTTGCATAATACCGTTTCAGCTAATAACCATAACTACTCGAGTGAGAATACTGACAAACTGGACCGACAAAAAGGCAGAATTGTGTCAGGGAGGGCATCTGACACAAAAGTTACTACTGAGATGCCACAACTGTAGAAATATCAATTTTCAGATAAAACCACATTCAAAACTGCACAATATAATCCACCGAATGTGCTGTTCCAAAAGTCCCCTGCACAGAAGCGTGTTGAGAAAGCAGTGATTTGCATCGCGGCACTTTCATGTTTCATTCTGTTTTTGCCTCCTGCCTCTTTGCTGTAGGTTATAAATTTGGCTGTGTTTTGCTTGTTTATCTCGCGGCTCATTTCTCCTGCTGGGACCGACGGAGAAGAGAGGCGAGGAGGAGGGAGAGAGGAGGAGATCTGGCCCTTCAGAGCTGACTAATGCTGAGGAACACTGCTCTGAGCGATGAAGGCCCAGGTTGGATCGTTTATACGGGATACCGGAGTCTGATCAGAGCCAGGGGAGGGATGGAGGTTTGAGATTACTGCTTATGCACAGGGTTAGTGGGTTACTGAGGTTGCAGGTAACACGCAGGGGATGGGATCGAGTTAGACGTGGTTTCGGTTTCCTGATATATGGCGTCTATATGGCGTCCCATCTTCTGAACGCTTGACCAATTAGAAGATGTGATATTTGGTGTTGAGTTGTTAGTCGGTCCTCACTTTTCTTCATTCTGAAACCCACGGATCGTCACCTCTGCAAAGGCAAATACAGTGGTCCCTCGTTTATGGGGGTTATAAATATAACCCGCAGTCCTTCAGCCAATCAGGACGCAGAACACAATGGTCTACAGTCCTTCAGCCAATCAGGACGCAGAACACAATGGTCTACAGTCCCTCAGCCAATCAGGAAGCAGAACACAATGATCTACAGTCCCTCAGCCAATCAGGACGCAGAACACGATGGTCTACAGTCCCTCAGCCAATCAGGAAGCAGAACACAATGGTCTACAGTCCCTCAGCCAATCAGGACGCAGAACACAATGGTGTACAGTCCCTCAGCCAATCAGGACGCAGAACACAATGGTCTACAGTCCCTCAGCCAATCAGGACGCAGAACACAATGGTCTACAGTCCCTCAGCCAATCAGGAAGCAGAACACAATGATCTACAGTCCCTTAGCCAATCAGGACGCAGAACACAGTGCACATTCATACAACGTAACAGTGAGACCACGAAGGGTGAGCCGTACTATAGCGAGGGACAATTGTACATATACTGGGAGAAAGTATCGATAAAATTATATTGGGGTCTTGCTTGTACATATTTTGAGGACTAGTTTGAATTTAAGAGATTACAGATTTTGAATAAAGCACATCTCTTGGATTACATTCAGGTGTCAGGCTTCGGCAAACAAAACACACAAATAAAGCAAAACTTTTTAGCCAACTGCTTTTTTAACTCAAAAAGCCACGTTTTTCTGCCATTTCTGCAAGTTTCAGCGCGACCCAGAGACACGACACAGAGGATTATATGAATACACGGCATGAACAAGTTTTTGAATCAACCTATTTTCTCTTTCCTGGTGGCACAAGCATAACACAAGATGGAAATAACTGGGCTCTTTGGGCTTTCACAAAGGAACCTGCCACCAGAGTCTAAACCCTAATCCCAAACCTCACATTTCCTCATGTTCTGTCCCATTTCATGCACCCAAAAATCTGCCATTTCCATGTAGATCGACCGTAGCCGAAGCGTACGTCTGAGTACAATTCACACACCGCTATATCCCATCATGCACTGCACCTACGCAAAAAAAGAGATGAAAATGGAGTACGCTACACAATACACGTTCAAATGTAAGTACTGGTTTACAACAGAGCGACATGAAACTGAGACGACGTGTATATTAGCGATTCTATCATGATGTTTAATATTCGTCCTTATTTAAGAATATTCTTTTGTTTTTAGGGAGCGACGAGCAGACGGCGGAGTTTATCTGTCTGAAGAGGGAGAATGACACTTATTCACCGGGGCCGAAGTCTCCTCACGTGCACAGACGGCGGCTGAAGTACGCTCCATGTCCCATCTCGGCACGAAGGCGGCTACATGGAGGAGTACCCTTCATCGGGCGGGTACTTCGAACGGTGCATTTGTCGAATTAGGACATGGCATATGTTTAAAGCTCACTATGTAACCTTGCTGGTGGAGGATCCGGCACATACCATGGAAATAAAATAAAATTCCATGATATTACTTATGTTATGGATGGAGTATGTATGTATCAAGATGTTACATTAGGGTCTGTTTTTAGTTTATTTTTAAGTCTATTTTTTAAAGCTATTTATCTTTTATCTTGTTTTATTGCATGTACCATTTTCCTTCTGTCTTTAACTGTGCGGTGCAATACTGGAATTTCCCCATTTGGGACTAATAAAGGCTTATCTTATCTTATGTTCAACAGTATGTCAGTAGAACGCATCTTGCATTTATTCAATGATAGTTTTTTGTCACATTTTTCTATAGCGCTTTTTCCTCTTCACACACCAGTGTACGAAGACACTGGGGGCGACGTGGGTTAAGTGTCTTGCCCAAGGACAAGGACACAATGACAGCGTTCATCTGTGGGAGCTGGAATCGCTTAACCAATGATGTTTTATGTCGAGAGTGGGATTCGAACCACCAACCTTTTGATCAGTGTACAAATACTCTGCCAACCGGGCTTTGACGCGGTGGGACTTTTCTTCTTTTATCTCATTGTGAATTGAGTTAAATTAGCTAAGTCTGTCCAAAATAATGTATATTTATACTCGCATGAAGTATTTTTAGGCTTCTTTATAGTTTATAGATTTGGGAAGTGAGTCACTGTCGTCCGTACTTTAAAAAAAACATTTGTTAGTACTACGAGCGGGTTTGTCTATTCACACACTTGACATGGAACTTGCTTGTCCCCATGGAGATAGAGAAGAGAAGAATAAATGCACACGATGGAACATTACAGATGGAGCAGTAACACTAATACTAATATCTCCATGGACCCGAGCAGGTGTTTATCCTCCATCAGAAAGGTTACATAAGGCACCAGAAGTTTTCGTTTCACTTATGTTCAAGCAGCAGATCATTTTCGAAGTGTACGATAATCATTTCTCGTGGCGTTTCCGTGATTTGCAAACCCTCCCACACAAAAATGTCTTGAATGTAAATGTAAATGTCCATATCGCTGTAAAAAATATCGCTAAAACGTCGAGCTAATGGCCTTGTTTTAAAACCCACACTGATGTCGTTTTCCTTGTGTTTCCTTTTGCTCCCCGTCAGCTCTCATCATAATCATCTCGAGCAGCAGCAGCAGTAGGACTCAGGGGTGAGGGCTGTAAGTCGGTGTAGGTCAGGAGCGTTTGGTCTTGTTGTTTGGGCACTTGTACAGCCAAAGCTCCAGTTTTTTTTCCCTGAGGTCTCCAAAACTTGTGTTCCACCTCCCTTATGGTCCTTAACACTGCTTCCTGTCACACACACTTTAAAGCAAACTGGACTTTTTAGGAGGCTTTAAC
>JAIEZT010000140.1:20841-90841 GCA_019594935.1 Periophthalmus modestus
ACGACAACCTGGACTGTCCTCCCTCAACTGGTGAGGCTGTGTTTATATCTTCCCTTTTTTCTCTTTCTGGCAAAAAAGTACAAAGTGGAGCTTTAAAGTGACGGGGGTTAATCCTCCGCATTTCTGAGAGATTAGTCTATTTTCAGGGCAAAAAAAAAAAACGTGACTCTCCGTCACTGTGTTGAGCGTCAACGTATTTTGGTCAAAAAAGTTACAACAGGAGGTGGGCTTCTTAAAGTGACGAGAATCTTCACATTACTGCGCTGTGCTTCCATGTAGCAACCGGACTCTCGCTCTTCGCTGGAGTAGGGGTGTGGTCCTTATAGTCTATTTTCTGGCACAAAAAGTGACGAAAGTGGTTGAAGCCTTTTAAGTGTGATGAGAATATTCGCATTCCCAGCGCGCTTCCATGAAACACTTGAATGTCTCTCCTTTGTGTGGAGCAGAGGTTGTGGTTCCACTATAGGTATTTTTCGGCAAAAAGGTTACACGTTAGGGCTTTAAAGAGAGATGGGAATATTCACATTTATGAGCTGCATTTCCTGACAACTGGATTATCCCTCCTTCACTGTTGAGGTGTGGTCTATATAGTCTCTCTTTTCTGACAAAAAACAAAAAAAAAACAAACAAAGTTAGCAGTGGAGCATTCTGAGCTGTTATTTCTATGGCAACCTGAACTGCCCCCACTTCACTGTTGGGGTATGGTCTATTTCTTGCCAAAAAAGTTACACAGTGGGGCATTTTTCAAGTGATAAGAATCTTCACATTACTGCACTGTACTTCCATAACAACCTGACTGTCCTTTCTTTGTTTGGAGGAGAGGTTGTGGTCCATCTAGTCTATTTTCCGGCAAGAAAAAAGTGACGTGTTGGGGCTTTAAAATGACGAGAATCTTCTGGCTGTATTTGCCATGGCGCCCGGGGGAATGTCCCTCCTTCACTGTTGGGCTTGTGGTCAGTTTTCTTGGGCAGTTGAAAGAAGCAGAGAAAAGAAAGAGAGAGGGAAGAAAATGTTCGTCTTCACGCTCGGCTGAACCTCATCAGTGTCAGTGTTGAATTACTCCTCAAAGTGATTCTGCCGCCGCCCCTCTTCACAACCGCACCCTCTCCACAACCGCCCCGTCTCCTGTACATATTTGTGATGGATTGTGGCGCGAGTGAACCCCATCCACGACACACGATCTACTGCGTTCAAATGGAAAGCACTGAGCTGGTACAGTGACATTTGGGAAGTTATTTTTGCCTTGGTGAGATGATGCACAGTCCAGCTGTTAATGTGACGGACACAAATGGGGCAAGACCAAACACTACAAATTAATTAATTACAATGCCTGATTGGAATGTTTCTCTTTTCATGGTTGGTTTGATGTTAATATCTTCATTTTTAAATGCTCTTTTCGAAGAAATGTTATGATTCATGAACCAATAAGGCCTGTCGAGATAACACATTTTGAAGCCACGATATGTAGCAACCACAGACTGTATAAAGAAGTGGATTAAGTGAGGTCTGAACGTCACCCACGGCGTTCAGCTCCAGTCAAATGAAGCTCGTTGAGCAGTTTATAGCGGCGAATTTGAAGCCGACTTCTGTATTTGGAATTCCGACCGCGAGTATCATAGCAAACCAAAGAGCCAATTCCGGGGCGAGGCTGTTGAAGGTAACAACCTTTCCACCTTCGCAACTGATTTAGCAGGGCTCTTAGCAACGCTGTCAATCAAACACCTGTGCTAACGCTAGCTGGAGCGACCTTGGGGAAAGAAGGCATATCTATCTTGATTTACAGACGTAATAGCGAAATAAAAAGGCCAAAATAACGAGTCTGACAGCAGCAGTTACAAAAAAGCAGTGACGGTTTTTCAGTAGATAGTGAATTGGGGGCCAGAATCGATGGAGCCAGAAGCGCAGCCCATGATCACTTCCTGTTGGAAACGCTGCAGCTAGCAGATTAGCTACTGTATGTCCTTTTATATATATGGTGTATGGCTGCTACAGAGATATACTGTGATAAACGATTTAACTTTAAGAAGCCTGAACAGCAACAGATGAACAGAACAGAACAGAAGAAGCCATAATTAGCCATAGAAGTGACTTTTTCAACCCTCTGCAGCTCAAATCCTTACAAGCTACATCCAAAATAACAAAAAAGTTCCTCATTAGTAAAGAAATGTGTGGATGATAAGTCCCTAAATATATTGTTCCAGCTTTCAGATCCTAAGTCGATATCGTAATTACGCATAGTGACAGGACTAATGCTTAAAACTACACATTTACTAAGTCTTTACGGAGCAGCACATATTGGAACTGAGGGAAACTGTACCACAGTTTGAGAATCACAGTGCTGCATTGGGAGTCTTTTGTCATTTCAGCGGCGAGACTGAAAAACGCCTGTGGGGAGTGGAGCATGTTTAAAATGGATGATCAGCAGCAGAGTATAAATAGACCATTTTATTACAAAAATGACCAGTCCAGGGACGACAGGAGCGCAGCGGACTTCAGCCAGAGCTTTGAAACACGCCACTCGAAGCTCAGGAACGAGAGGATCAAAAAAGTGTGAATGAAACAAGAGAAAAAAACTCGTACAGGTATGATCCTCAAATCCAAATGACCTTAATATGAGAGCTTTAAATGACTAGAATGCAAATGTGCCTGTTTATTACATATGTTTTGCACTGGTGTCATTATGGTGCTAATGTTCACACTGAAATTCTTTAAAGGGTTATTGGATGGGGTCTTCCAACTAGGTACTGCACTTTACATCAAAACTCTGCAGTGTTCGATGTTCTAAATGTAATTCTGTTGTTTTTTTTATGACAATGACATTAAAAGTCTTGAATCTTGCTCAGATCAGTTCATTGTTTCACCTCGGCTCCTGTAATCGCCCCTTCACGGTTTTGACAAAAAACAGAGCAGAGCTGAGATGATTTGTCCAGTGCATTTATTTCCAACACTGACAGATATTTACAAAAATAACAGCAAAAGTAAAAAATCTGCATCGCACTAACAACCTGTACACACAGCTCCTCCTTTGCGCAGACTGAGGTTTGCTCCTTTTATAGAGCACCGCCCCTGATTGGTTGAGTCCACTCTGCAGCACAGGTAAGTTTCAGCACATCACATAATCACGTTAAAAGTTATTGCTAACAAAACAGTGTAAATCTTCATTTGATCAAATTTGTTATTAAAATAGAGCTTTACATTAATTTATCAGTGTCACCTGTGGAAGATCAAACAAGACCCAAGAAGCTAAAATATTTGGACACCCCTCCTTGTCAGCACACAGTTCTCTGCCCCGGAACCTTCATAAAGCGCTCCGGCTGCCTGGGGACTCATTGGGCCGGGACACCTAAGATGGCAGACAACGTGGTTAAAAAGAACTTCCAAACAATTCAATTACAATTAAGTAGCTGATGCACTTACTTATGTCTTTTGTTACAGGCCAACTTTAGCTACACAACCACCTCAACTTATAAAACATTTTAAATCTTTTCATTTTTTCCTGTTAGCTTCAAGGTTAGGCCCCTGTAATGAACTAGCTACGTTACAGCTCCTTAAAAACTCACACTCACAGAGGCTAATGGTAAATGGTCACATGTACATACACATTCATACTCCAGAGTATGCAGACACTGGGGGCGAGGTGGGTTAAGTGTCTTGCCCAAGGACACAACACAACAGCAAACACAGCAACAACAGCATTCATCTGTGGGAGCCGAATCATGCCACCAACCTGTGGTAAGTGGATCTGGCTGTTCGAGCAATAATGTTACTGAGCTGCTGTCGCCCCGTACTGTAAAAACGGATGAATGTGTCCACTTTACATTTATGTTACCTATTTGTTTCCATAGTCATGTGACACAAGAACTTCCTGTGCGTTAGATAACAAAATGGCCGACTTCTCTCAGATTTTTACTGAAAAATTAAAAAATGATCATCCATTTTAAGGACTATAAAAACCGGGACAAGGGGCTTTTTCACTCTCACACACCTGGGATACTGTCCTGAAGAAGCTGGACTACAGATGGCGCTGTCGTCCTGTCTAAACCAGTAGGAAGACAGCGCCAAAACTGTTTTTAAATCAGCTGAGGGGACACGTCATAGCAACATCACGTGACCACTCGGAGACGCTAGTGAGCAGACCAAACTGATGAAAACAAACTAAACCTTGGTCTGGAAAACGAATCTGGCGCATTTTATAACATTTCTAGTGATTAAAAACAGGTCTGTGTCCTGTCTCTATTGTGTAAAAGTAGTGTTAACGCCTTGGCCGAGGTCTGTGCTCTCCTGCAGACTCCTAGCCGTTATAGAATTACGTTTTGAAAAATATTCTCCGTGGCAAACAAACCAGCCATGATGCATAGGCGCCTGATCTTCGACTCTGCAGCTAATTTCACATTGCATCAAAACCACAATACGTCACCCACACAATACAAAATCGAAATCTCTCGTCTGGTGTTTTTTCCCAGCATGCTCAGTGTGAAGCAGGACGTTCTTAACAAGGTGTGGCATTTAGAAAGAATAATAGTAACCCTCTTTGTGAATCCAGACGCTGTAGCAGGGAAGTTTCATTGGATTTTGTGGCTGGGTTTGGCTGCTCCTCGCGCCAGCTGCACATCACTGTTTGAACAGGGATGCACATTCATTGATTACACCACAATGGCCTGTTCCTTATTCTGTTTCCACATTTTACTACAATTAAAGCCTATTTGTTGCAGTTTCTATGCTACGTCTTCCTGTGACTCCATCTGGCTCCAAGCTGCAACGCTACGATTCTGAGACGAAGTGGTGAATTTCAATATTGGAGTGAATTGTGTGTGAGTCAAAGTACCAGTGTTTTCTATGAAAGTTTCATTTTGGGGTGATTCACCTCCTTTGTTTCTAAATAGAATGGTTAACCTAGAAAAGTGAAAAGGTTTTTATTTCTTTTTTGCCCACTTCGCACCATGTGACGTGGTTCTAAGCAAAATACCACTACCCATTTATTGTTAAATATTGCTCGGAATACATCTCCTGACCCCATCATAAGCCCCTCTGCTACCTGCAAATTTCAAAGTTTGGTCATTTTTGTTTAACTGAATCATAGACTGCACGCGGTGGTTCCTTGGGTTATGTTCTAAAAATACCCTGCAATAGGCGAAATCCAAAGTAGTCAGCTTTATTTTTACAATTATTCTATACTTTCTTGTCTGTAAAACCCTCACCACACACTTTATACACTTTTCTCACACAGGCATTAACATTTTCTCACATTTCTCTCTCTTGTTTAAACTCTCTCAAAGTTCAAACCTTCGTCGTTGCCTTTGTCGGTGCAGAACGTTTCATCGACATTGTGGGTTTTGTCGGGGAGAAAACTTGCAAACATACAGCACTTCAGAGTCACACTGCGATCCAACATTTATGTAAATTTGTCTGACACATTCTGTACTGTACAGGAGACACGGAGGAGACTGATGGACAATGGTCTACAGTCCCTCAGCCAATCAGGACGCAGAACACAATGGTCTACAGTCCCTCAGCCAATCAGGACGCAGAACACAATGGTCTACAGTCCCTCAGCCAATCAGGACACAGAACACAATGGTCTACAGTCCCTCAGCCAATCAGGACGCAGAACACAATGGTCTACAGTCCCTCAGCCAATCAGGACGCAGAACACGATGCACATTCAGAAGCTGTAAAAATTGATGCAAAAGTGCACCAAAAAAATGTATATAAATGGACATAGCTAACCTGCTAGCCACTGCGTTCGAAAACAGGAAGTGAGCATTCCGGCTCCATCGACTCCAATTCTTTCTGTATTGAAAATCTTTGCCCCTCTCTCTGTAACTGCTGCTGTCAGACTTGTCATTTTGGTCTTAAATGTTCGTATTAACCCTCTACACGATCCTGGTGTTTTTATTTCACTATTATGCCTGTAACTAAAGATATGAACTTTAATAACAGACAAATCAGACGCCTTCTTTCCCCAAGGTTGCCCCCGCTAGCGTTAGCAACAGGTTTGATTGACAGCGTTGCTACGTGTCCACTCCCTGTTAAACCAGTGGTGCGGGCAGGAAGGGGCGTTACCTTCATCCGCCTCGCTCCTGATTGGCTCTTTGGTTGCTATGATACTCGTGGTCAGAATTCCAAATAAGGAACTTGTCTCTAAATTAGCCGCTGTACCTGCTCTAGCCTCGATTAGCTTCATTTGTCTGGAGCTGAACACTTAGTCCACGTCTTTATACAACTGAAAATAGTTAGATTTATTTTTATCGCTGTATAAAATGTTCCGTGTAGCTGAATGTCAGGAGCACAGACGGGACTCCGTGTTGGTGGTACAGTGTATATATATTTTTCCTGTGGGTCAAATTGATGAATCGACTCTCAGAAGTTTGACAGAATATCGTGTCAGTCTTAAGCTGTTTGTTAATGGCGTCTCTCCGTCTCTGTCACGTTTCCAATTTCTTGACTCCAGTTTGTGCCATGTTCCCTCGGTGGGGCCGTCTCTACCCCTCTTTCACCCCTCCTTCGCTCCCTCCCTCCACTCCTCTACTCTCCCCAGCTCTGCACCACCGTCCCGGGCCATACGTTCTGTCTTTCTACCCAGTGGGATTCTCTGCTCCTCATCCCCCTCTCTTTCCCCGATGCTCTTCTTTACTCTCTTTTTCTTTCTTTCTCCCTCCTCTTTTCTTCTCTGCTTCCCTCTTTTCCACTCTCTCCCTAATCTCCCTTTACCTCATCATCTCTCTTCTTTCCACTCAGCCCTTTTTCTCTCTCTCTTACTTTCCTATAACTCACCTCCATCTTTCTCTCTCTCTCTCTCTCTTCACTTTCCCTCCACCATTTCCCCATCTCTCTCCTTTCTCTCCCTCCTCTTTTTCACTCTCACTCTGCCCCATCTCTTCTTTACACTCACCCCTTTCCTTTCTCTCTCCCTCTATCTCTCACCCTATAACTCACGTCCCTCTCTTACTCTCCTCCTCTCTCTCTCTTTCCTCCCCCTTCTCTCAACTCATTCCCCTCCCTCACCTCCCTCTCCCCATTGCCACGCCTTTCTCCCATCTCTCTTCCTACTCTTTCTCCCTTCTCTTCCCTCTATCGTTCCATCATTTCCCCGTCTCTCCTCTCTCTCTCTCTCTCTCTCTCTCTCTCCTCCTGCTCTACGCTGACATCCTGAGGCAAACACTTTCTCTCTTTCCTCTTTTTTCTCTCCCTCCTCTTTCCCACTCAAGTCTTTCCTCTTTCTCTCCCTATAACTCTGCTCTCTTGCTCTCCTCTTCCCTCTTCCCCCTCTCTCCACTGCCACTCTTTTCTCCCATCTCTCTCCCACTCCCTACTTTCTGTCTTCTCTCCCTCTCTCTTCTATACCCCTCCACCTTTTCCCCATCTCTTCTCTCTCTCCTCTGTTCTTCTCTATCTACTCTTTTCCACTCTTTCTCCCTCCTCTTTTCCACTCTCTTTCCCTCTACCTCATCTCTCCTTTCCACTCGCCCTTTCCTCCCTCTCTCCCTCTCTCTCCTTATAACTCATCTTTCCTCTCTCACTCTCTGCCTCCCTCTCTCTTTCCACCCCACCCTCTCTCAAGTCTTTCCTCTCCTTCATCCTCCCTCTATTCACTGCCATCCTCTCCTCTCCTCTCCTCACCTCTCTCTCTCTCTCTCTCTCTCTCTCCCCCTTTCTCTCTCTCTCTCTCTCTCTCTCTCTCCTCCTGCTCTGCGCTGATGTCCTGGACAACATTCTTTTTCTCTCTCCTCTTTTCTCCTCTTCCTCCTCTTTTCCACTCTCTCTCACTTACTCTCACTCTGCCCTATCTCTCTTCTTTCCAATCACCCCTTTCCTCTCTCTCTCCCTATAACTCACTCTCCTCCTCTTCCCTCTTCTTTCCACTCACCCCCTTCCTCTCTTTCTCCTTCTCTCTCCTTATAACTCACCTCTCCTCTCTTACTCTCCTCCTCCTTTCTCGCTTGTCTCAACCTTCTTTCCTCTCCCTGCTCCTACCTTCTTTCTCTTTTCTCCTCCCTCTCGCCCCTCTCCCCCTCCGCCATTACCTCATCTCTCCTCTCTGTCTCTTTTTCTCTCTTCCTCTTCGCCCTCTCTCTACTGCCACCCTTTTCTCCCATCTCTCTTTCCTCCCCAGCAGGACTCTCTCTCTCCTCTTTTCTTCTCTCTCCCCCTCTTTTCCACTCTCTCTCTCCCTAACTCACTCTGCTCCATCCCTCTTCTTTCCACTCACCCCTTTCCTCTCTTTCTCCTTCTCTCTTCTTATAACTCACTTCTCCTCTCCTCCTTCCTCCTTCTCGCTTTCCGCCCCCCTTGTCTCAACCTTCTTTCCTCTCTCTCCCCCTGCCTTCTTTCTCTCCCCTCTCTCCCTTCTACCCCTCCGCCATTACCTCATCTCTCCTCTCTGTCTCTCTTTTTCTCTCTCCCTCTTCCCCCTCTCTCTACTGCCACCCTTTTCTCCCATCTCTCTCCCTCCTACTTTCTGTCTTCTCTCCCCTCTCCCCCTCCGCCATTACCTCATCTCTCCTCTCTCTGTCTTTCTTTTCCATCCCTCCCTTCGCGCTGAGATCCCAGGCCTCTCCGCTTCTTTCTCTCCTCCCCTCTCTCTCTCTCTCTCTCTCTCTCTCTCTCTCTCTCTCTCTCCGTCTCCTCCACAATCTGTCTCTCCATCTCTCATCTGAACCACAGTGTGCCATTTGTCAAACTCCTCCGAGTGTCAGCGAGCGGGTGGGAGGAGGAGGAGGAGGCTGGGACGGGAGCGGAGGGGTGGATGGGTGGATGGGTGGATGGGTGGAGGAGGGGTGGAGATAGAGATGGATGCCCTGTAAGCCTAAGCATTGTGGGACATTTAGAGTGTGTGGCAGACAGTCTATCAGAGCAGATGAGGGGATCACACACAGACACAGCCTTTTGTTTTCTGTGAGGGAAAAACACAAGACGCAGCGCTGAGATTTCTACCTTGACAGTTTGATGACAACTTCTGTATGTGTAGACCACCGCCAAGGCACTGACCTCTGGGCTCTCAAGATCCTGGGAGAACTGGGTGAATTTTTAACTTTAGAAAATGTATTTATCTCATTAGAAGTGAGTCTTGCGCTTAAAGGTTCTACATTACACAAAATTAACTCTTTTTGTCATGTTAAAATGCTGTACCCTCCTCAAAAACAGACCTGGAGTGGTGTTTTGTTTCATTTATTATTAGTCTGTAACATCTCCAAAGTTCAAAACGCTCTGTTGCACCTTGTGATGTCATGAAGTGGTAGTTTTGAAGTTATCTGCTACCGTTTACCTTTAGTTCAGTGAGGATTGGCAGTCCCAGGGCTGAAATCATCCAAATGATTCTAGTGAAGGTGTGTGGAGTTTAAAAACACAGTGGAGCACTTCCTGTATTACCACATGATGACATCATAAGGTGGAACAGAGTGTTTTCTGTTTGAGAGAAGAACTAAATATGCAGGTTTGTTTGTTAAACATGTGTGAAACAAAACACAACTCCAGGTCTGTGATGAGGAAATTACATTAGACTTGGGTTAGAATGTTTCATGCCATGGTTTCTGTCTACAATATCTATCTTGCATTTATTCAGTTACAAGTGTGTTACTGCAAAAATAAATACTATCACTTGAAAAAACATGAGTTATTACTGTAGTGTCACTCCACAGATCTGACATGTAACTTATAGAGGAGGTATTTACTTCTATGGGGTATTAAAGAGGAGAATATTTTACTTCTATGTGGTATTAACTGTACACATAAAGATATTTAGATCACAATGTTTTTACTTTATGGAGTATTAACTTTTATTAAAATGCTAAATTAGATGAAAAAAACTACAGGTTTTGTCCAAAGCCCCGCCCCCTTCACAGCACTATCACATCACAATCAGCGTTAATGAAACTACTGCACATCACACCAGGTTTGTGAAGTTGTAGTGTGTTGGTTTGTGTCATGTTTTTGTATATTTATGGAGGAATTGTCGTGTATAGGAGCATGGGTGACGTAGGCTTGTGGGCGGAGCTTTGTACAGAATCGTACAGGTAACCATGAGAAGGGTGTACATGGGAGAGATCCCTAGATTATTCAAACATGCATGGATGACTCTAAAACCTCTTCAGACATGTTTTTTGATGAGGAACGACATTATAACATGGGAGAAAGACATCCAAAACAGTCGATTTTGCATAATACCGTTTCAGCTAATAACCATAACTACACGAGTGAGAATACTGACAAACTGGGCCGACAAAAAGACAGAACTGGGTCAGGGAGGGCATTTGACACAAAAGTTACTACTGAGATGCCACAACTGTAGAAATATCAATTTTCAGATAAAACCACATTCAAAACTGCACAATATAATCCACCGAATGTGCTGTTCCAAAAGTCCCCTGCACAGAAGCGTGTTGAGAAAGCAGTGATTTGCATCGCGGCACTTTCATGTTTCATTCTGTTTTGCCTCCTGCCTCTTTGCTGTAGGTTATAAATTTGGCTGTGGTTTGCTTGTTTATCTGCGCTCATTTCTCCTGCTGGGACCGACGGAGAAGAGGAGGAGGAGGGAGAGGAGGAGGAGATCTGGCCCTTCAGAGCTGACTAATGCTGAGGAACACTGCTCTGAGCGATGAAGGCCCAGGTTGGATCGTTTATACCGGAGTCTGATCAGAGCCAGGGGAGGGACTGGAGGTTTGAGATTACTGCTTATGCACAGGGTTAGTGGGTTACTGAGGTTGCAGGTAACACGCAGGGGATGGGATCGAGTTAGACGTGGTTTCGGTTTCCTGATATATGGCGTCTATATGGCGTCCCATCTTCTGAACGCTTGACCAATTAGAAGATGTGATATTTGGTGTTGAGTTGTTAATTGGTCCTCACTTTTCATCATTCTGAAACCCACGGATCATCACCTCTGCAAAGGCAAATACAGTGGTCCCTCGTTTATTGGGGTTCTAAAAATAACCTGCAATAGGTAAATAGGTAATAGGTAAAGTATCAGCTTTATTTTTACAATTATTATAAATGTTTTTCTTGTCTGTAAAAGATCACACACTTTATACACTTTTCTCACACAGGCATTAACATTTTCTCACATTTCTCTCTTGTTTAAACTCTCTCAAAGTTCAAACCTTCGTCGGTGCCTTTGTCGGTGCAGAACGTTTCATCGACATTGTGGGTTTTGTCGGGGAGAAAACTTGCAAACATACAGCACTTCAGAGTCACACTGAGATCCAACATTTATGTAAATTTGTCTGACACATTCTGTACTGTACAGGACGCAGGAGACTGATGGACAATGGTCTACAGTCCCTCAGCCAATCAGGACGCAGAACACAATGGTCTACAGTCCCTCAGCCAATCAGGACGCAGAACACAATGGTCTACAGTCCCTCAGCCAATCAGGACGCAGAACACAATGGTCTACAGTCCCTCAGCCAATCAGGACGCAGAACACAATGGTCTACAGTCCCTCGGCCAATCAGGACACAGAACACAATGGTCTACAGTCCCTCAGCCAATCAGGACGCAGAACACAGTGCACATTCATACAACGTAACAGTGAGACCACGACAGGTGAGCCGTGCTATAGCGAGGAACAATTGTACATGTACTGGGAGCAAGTATCGATAAAATCCTATTGGGGTCTTGCTTGTACATATTTTGAGGACTAGTTTTGAATTTAAGAGATTACAGATTTTGAATAACCATGTCTCTTGGATTACATTCAGGTGTCAGGCTTCGGCAAACAAAACACACAAATAAAGCAAAACTTTTTAGCCAACTGCTTTTTTAACTCAAAAAGCCACGTTTCTGCCATTTCTGCAAGTTCAGCGACCCAGAGACACGACACAGAGGATTATATGAATACACGGCATGAACAAGTTTTTGAATCAACCTATTTTCTCTTTCCTGGTGGCACAAGTATAACACAAGATGGAAATAACTGGGCTCTTTGGGGTTTCACAAAGGAACCTGCCACCAGAGTCTAAACCCTAATCCCAAACCTCACATTTCCTCACGTTTTGTCCCATTTCATGCACCCAAAAATCTGCCATTTCCATGCAGATCGACCGTAGCCGAAGCGTACGTCTGAGTACAATTCACACACCGCTATATCCCATCATGCACTGCACCTACGCAAAAAAAGAGATGAAATGGAGTACGCTACACAATACACGTTCAAATGTAAGTACTGGTTACAACAGAGCGACATGAAACTGAGACTGGTATATTAGCGTTTCTATCATGATGTTTAATATTCGTCCTTATTTAAGAATATTCTTTTGTCTTTAGGGAGCGACGAGCAGACGGCGGAGTTTATCTGTCTGAAGAGGGAGAATGACACTTATTCACCGGGGCCGAAGTCTCCTCACGTGCACAGACGGCGGCTGAAGTACACTCCATGTCCCATCTCGGCACGAAGGCGGCTACATGGAGGAGTACCCTTCACGGGCGGGGTACTTCGAACGGTGCATTTGTCGAATTAGGACATGGCATATGTTTAAAGCTCACTATGTAACCTTGCTGGTGGAGGATCCGGCACATACCATGGAAATAAAATAAATTTCCATGATATTATTTATATGGATGGAGTATGTATGTATGAAGATGTTACATTAGAGTCTGTTTTTAGTTTATTTTTAAGTCTATTTTTTAAAGCTATTTATCTTTTATCTTGTTTTATTGCATGTACCATTTTCCTTCTGTCTTTAACTGTGCGGTGCAATACTGGAATTTCCCCACTGTGGGACTAATAAAGGCAAATCTTATCTTATGTTCAACAGCATGGCAGTAGAACGCATCTTGCATTTATTCAATGATAGTTTTTTTTTTTTTTAATTGGTTAACAGTCACATTTTTCTATAGCGCTTTTCCCCCTTCACACACCAGTGCACACAGACACTGGGGGCGACGTGGGTTTAAGTGTCTTGCCCAAGGACAAGGACACAATGACAGCGTTCATCTGTGGGAGCTGGATCGTTTAACCAATGATCCTTTATGTCGAGAGTGAGATTCGAACCACCAACCTTTTGATCAGTGGACAAACACTCTACCAACCGGGCTTCGACGCGGTGGGACTTTTCTTCTTCTTTATCTCATTGTGAATGAGTTAAATTAGCTAAGTCTGTCCAAAATAATGTATATATACTCGCATGAAGTATTTTTAGGCTTCTTTATAGTTTATAGATTTGGGACTGAGTCACTGTCGCCCGTACTTAAAAAAAAACATTTATTAGTACTACGAGCGGGTTTGTCTATTCACACATTTGACATGGAACTTGCTTGTTCCCATGGAGATAGAGAAGTTAAATGCCACACGATGGAACATTACAGATGGAGCAGTAACACTAATACTAATATCTCCGTGGACACGAGCAGGTGGTGTATCCTCCATCAGAAAGGTTACATAATGCACCCAGAAGTTTTAGTTTCACTTTATGTTCAAGCAGCAGATCATTTTCGAAGTGTACGATAATCATTTCTCGTGGCGTTTCCGTGATTCGCAAACCCTCCCACACAAAAATGCTCTTGAATATAAATGTAAATGTTCATATCGCTGTAAACATATCGCTAAAACGTCGAGCTAATGGCCTTGTTTTAACCCACACTGATGTCTTTTCCTTGTGTTTCCTTGTGCTCCCGTCAGCTCTCATCATCATCATCTCGGGCAGCAGCAGCAGTAGGACTCAGGGGTGAGGGCTGTAAGTCCGTGTAGGTCAGGAGCTGTTTGGTCTTGTTTGTTTGTGCACTTGTTACAGCCAAAGCTCCAGTTTTTCCCTGAGGTCTCCAAACTTGTGTCCCACGTCCCTCTGGTCTAAACACTGCTTCCTGTCACACCACTTTAAAGCAAACTGGACTTTTTAGAGCTTTTAACCATTTTCTAGTTGCTTTCTTCTCATTTGCCCTCTCAAAGTTGTGTTTGGAGTGATTATTGCATGTTTGAGGAATCTTTTCTTAATCTTTGCTTTTCATTTTTATCTTCTTAATCGGTGATACTCTTTGGATTCGAGAGCTTCGTGTATCCATAGGGGGCGCCGACAGCTACACGGCTCTTTGTTTCTGTGACGTTCACGGCGACGTCAGCTCCCATTGGACACCGCTGTTTTCTAACGCAGAAGTCAATGGATTTTTTTCTTTTATTAAGTCGTTTTAGATGAATATTGCCTGTAATGTCCCCCAGTAAAGTATTTGTCTAGCGTATCTCCATGGAGACGAGGAGGTCAAGTTACAGATCAGATCTGAAAAGAAACGCACACACAGTCAGAATGCATGTTTTCCAAAGCCATTTAGCAGGCGGAGTATTGATACTTTGCTGGGGGAGTTCAACATGTATTTCTAGGATGGAATGTTCAGCAGTTACCATGGCAACATAATACATAAAATTAGCAAAAACAGTCAAAAAAAGGTTCAAGATGGTCTGAAAACTCAAGAAAAAGTACAAAATGGATTTAAACAGCACATTTTCAGGAGCCTGTGATCAATTTGAGCGTTCATGGTCCTGTTTTAGTTTGATTTTCAACAAAAACATGAGAGCGACTAACCGAAAAACTGTTGGCTAATGCTAGCTAGCTTGTGACTGTAATGTTATTTGAGAGGGACTTGTTTAACAGCACAAATCAGCTGATCTGTTGTAGTTCCAGCTGAGGTCAGATTGTGTTAAAACCAAACTCATTAAAGGGGCTAACGGAGCTTCAGACAGAGCAGTGCCCCTGGTTAGCGGCACACCTCCAGAGAATATCGATGACAATACCCTCCACCAGAAAATTACAGTATTTTTATCATGAAATCCGTGTCCCGTTTCTCTCCTCTTGTACTTTCCGTGTACTTGTCTACATTATTCTGTCCAGTCATGATCCAGTCTGTATCCGCAGTTTGATTGACAGATTGAGTCCTCGCTGAAGACGTTGAGAGCTCGCCTCCTTCACAGCGGCTTCTCTCTATACCTGACCGGCCTGGTGTCAACCCTGTGATACAGCCGCACTGCTCTGAAAAGGGTAACTTCAAACTATTACAAGACGGTGTCCCATAGCCTCCAGGCAGCGAGCGTTATCCCACTGTCCCCGCAGGCTCCCGATGTATCGCTGAGAGCATAAAAAGAGGCCATTTGGATATAGAGAGCCGGCGCCATATTATCAGTAATGGCTCTAGAAAATTACTATGAGGTTATTATGGTCAAACAATACCCCACCTGCAATGTACTTTATATGTGCCAGGAACACAACAACATCATGGGATTAATCCAGCCTTACAGCACAAACAGAGGCAGAAAGACGCAGCGCAATTCAACCATCTGCGAAGGACAAGCACAACCTGTCCGCTCAGGTTAAGATTTTAACAGCAAATACGCATTTTTATACAGCACTTTTCCACCTTCAAAGCGCTTTACATGAAGGAACCGCTCACCCATCCACACACACGTTCATACACCAGTGCACACAGACACTGGGGGCGAGCTGGGTGAAGTGTCTTGCCCAAGGACACAGCGACAACGTTCAACTGTGGGAGCTGGAATTGCATCGCCAACCTGTAAGTCACCGGATCTGAGCTCTCGACCAGTGATGTTTACGTGGAGAGTGGGTCAAACCTCCAACCTTCGGATCAGTGGAATGAGCTACTGACAAAAGACGAAATTAAATCTGTCGACTGGACAAATCGTTGTAGGAGTGAAGACGTTTGTCTGCTCACCCAAGCCGCTTCTTCAGGTCTGGTCAGATTACTGCTGGACTCTGCCTTATATCTGTTACAGCTGTTGTCTCCGGTTTCAGTTTAAACGACCCTATTCAACCTTTAACGACCCTGCTATTGTTCTCTTTGTTTTGGGTTTGAGGATGGAGTTGTAGATCGGTGAGGCCCCCATCCCTGTTTAAAGTTGGATTGTCTTTCGTAACAAAAATAGCTTCTTTAACTCTCCTCTCAAACCATTTCTTTTCTCTGGCTCAGATCTGAACTTCACTATCTTCAAAGGAGCGGTCAGTGTCTTTGAGATGCAGATGGACAGCGGACTGGACTGTGGCTGCTCTTGTGACGGTGTTGGTACGTCCTTTTATGGAGTGACTGTTTAGTTTCTCCAGTTTCTTCACTACACTGAATGGAACAGACACATTACTTTGTTTATGGCTCGAGGTTTTGTCCTTCGGGTGAACCAAAGGACAAAGTAACATCTTCACTCCTACAACGATTTGTCCATTAGACAGATTTAATTTAGTTTTTTGCTGTGGATCAGACCCGGACGACTGATTGATTACACAGACTATTGACATATATTTATATACAGTACGAATATATATGTAGTTACAGTAGTAGAAATGAGGTGATATTTGTAATCTTTCTTACTTTAATTCTCTGTATCGTCCTGGACTCTATTTCACAAGTAGCTCTGTTTGTTACCCACTAAATATTAAATAAAAAGATTAAATACTTATACCTAACTTTGTATAGTCAAATCCTCTTTTTGTTCCAAAGTTTCTTCTCAAACGAATATTACATCTGGGCTCACACCTACAACTTTATAAGGACTTTAAGTCGGTCCCATACCAGGTGTGTAATTACTGCCCCCTGTGGATAACCCTGACGGTACCAGACAGTGAAGACTAAATACAAGACTTATGTTATTCCAGACTGGAGGAACAGGTGAAATAGTGGCTCCATGGAAAGTTCTTATCGTTTATAATAATCATCACTTTATTTAATGGTGCACTATTAAAGGTCAGGTTAGGGTTCGTCAGCAGGAGGGTTGTGCTTGTGGTTAGGCGGACCAGATTTTGGGATGGTTGGTTTAAATCAAACTGTGAAAAGAGCGTGTAACTTTGCCCATTCTTGACTCACTTGGGGGGCTGTGTATAATCTGAGGGACTTTTGCCGGTGCATATTTGCCTCATTTTCAAACACACTTTTATCTATTTTGGCTGAACAAATGACAATATATTCCCCGATTTACTGTTGCTGGTGATTAGATTGGTCAAAAATAAGATCACGTGGGACATTTCTTGCATAAAACTGTGACAAATCAGTGGTTTGGGATAAATCTGCTGGGACAGGGGACACAGGGCTCAAAACTGGGACAGTCCCGGGTAAATGGGGACGTCTGGTTACCCTGTCGTGTTTTGGGTTGATGGGGGAAACCGGAGTGCCTGGAGGAAACCCACCCAGACCCAGGGAGAACATGCAAACTTCACACAAAAAGACCTGGAGGACCTGGGAATTGAACCCGAAACCTTCTTGCTGTGAAGCGTGAGTGTGTCTAAGTAACGTAACTGGGCAAGGCCTGGCCACCCGTTGTCTCCATGGAGATATTATAGCTTTGGCTTGAATATTTCATAGACTGGCATTAAATCTACCTGTCCCCACAGAACAAGCAGCAAGTAAGTAGTACCTCCAGGCCAAAGCAGATCTGTGGAGAGGCGAGCGTGCTCAGAGTAAGAAGCATGTCGTTCGTTTTTCTGTTCTGAGCACTAATATTAAAGCCTACGGTGGAACTTTCCAGGCAAACTATAACATCTCCATCCACGTTGACAAGTCTCATTTAGTAGATTTTGTATTACGTCAGTGGTCACATTTTTATACAGCGCTTTCCCAGATACCGGGGAATGAGGTGGGTTAAGTGTCTTGCCCAAGGACACAACGGCAGCATTCATCTGTGGGAGCTGGAATTGCACCACCAACCTGTGGGTCAGTGACCGCTCAACCAATGATATTTATGTCAAGGGCGAAAACCTTCACACACTCTACTACTACAGCTACCGTCGCCCATCGTATCCATGTAGATCCCATAGTTTTGTCTGGAATATTCCACCGTATGGCATTAAATCTATTTATTACCAAGGAGATGATCAAGTAGTGCCTCCAGGCCAAGTCAGGTCTGTGAAAAGACATGTTTCTTGACCTTATTCTACTTTTACTCCAATCTGCACCTTCTTTGTGGCAGCACTTCCGGGTTGAGGGGGAATTCGCCTGTTTTCAGTGGCGAATTTGGGAAAAGTTTCACCCCAAAAATATGATAAAGTATTAAGTATAAAGTGTTGATGTGTGTGTAAAATGTTCTATGTTCATGTGACCAACAAGTCAACTCCTCACGACTCTCTGGAGGCTTTAAAACGGCTCTGTAGTCCGTATAAAACTTGTCAAAATCGCGAACCCAATGCCAAATAATACAACCTGAATGACAATGGCGGCGCCCACGGCAACGTCCAGAATAAGCTGAATACCGTTGTCTTTTGGTATGGTACAGAAAAACAGGACAGTCACCAAAACTTGACTCCTCCTTAAAGGCTCCATCATAATTCATTCCTCCAGCAGCTCCGCGGTCCTGTCCACGGTGGGAGTTATTCCTCAGTCCCATAAAAGCAGGTGTGAGCCACTCCAAACAGGAAACAGGTGGCTCATTGTTGCCGTGACAGCGCGAAAACGGCGCCTGATGACTTCATTTGTGTCTCCGGCGTTCGTCTTGTTCCAATAAAACACACTGTTATTTCAATCTCGCCGCGCTCCCACCCAAGACGGTTTTGGGCGATGCTTTAATAAATTGGCAGTGAACTCTCTTTTGGCGTTTTCTCTCGCTATCTCCCAGCGTGCATCTGTTTTGCTCACCGTTTCCTCGTTAGACCGGTGCATGTGGGTTTGTCTGTGTACATAAAGTTTGAGTGACTCCCGTGGGTGCGACTGCGTGGTCCTAAACACAAGGACAGGCTAATTAACACTTTGAATGAGCGAAATGGGGAGACCAAATCCCACATGTGGACAACAGGGCCGCTGTCTGAGGAGGCCAAGAGGGAGAGCGGGGGACAGTTTGCGATTGGTTATTGTTATGCAGGATTATCCCCAACCTGGCAACGGGCAGCTGTGCCAGGTGGTCCTGTCAAAACAGCAGAAGAAGATGAGCTGGAGTGGTGCATGCTGGGCCAGCGCTGGAGGACAGGCGAGGTGAACAGTGAGGATGTGTGACTGAGAGACAGATGTGTGTAGGTCAACAGTAAGACGAAACTGAGGTATATGGACATGAGTAAAGATTACATCAGGGTGTGGACCATGGGGACATTTCTGGTATTTCTGTGATGATAAGGCGAGGCAAGGAAAAAGAACATTAAAAGAGAAAAGAGGCAGAATAAAACCCCTTCAGTCATAGATTTAAACATAGTCAAAGTCGAGGCCTGTCTCACATCTTCAGGAAGAATGTTCCAGGTTTTAACTGAAACACTGATTCAACATGTTTAGTCCTGGTTTAGTCCTGGTTTAGTCCTGGTTTAGTCCTGGTTTAGTCTCAGTTTAGTCCTGTTTTAGTCCTGTTTTAGTCCTGGTTTAGTCCTGGTTTAGTCCTAGTTTAGTCTCGGTTTAGTCTCAGTTTAGTCCTGGTTAGTCCTGTCCTGGTTTAGTCCTGGTTTAGTCCTGGTTTAGTCCTGATTTAGTCCTGGTTTAGTCCTGGTTTAGTCCTGGTTTAGTCCTGTTTTAGTCCTGGTTGGTCCTGGTTTAGTCCTATTTTAGTCCTCTTTTAGTCCTCTTTTAGTCCTGGTTTACTCCTGTTTTAGTCCAGTTTTAGTCCTAGTTTAGTCCTTGTTTAGTCCTTATTTAGTCCTGTTTTAGTCCTGTTGTAGTCCTGATTTAGTCCATATTTAGTCCTGGTTTACTCCTGGTTTAGTCCTGTTTTAGTCCTGGTTTGGTCCTGGTTTAGTCCTGGTTTAGTCCTGGTTTAGTGCTGGTTTAGTCCTGGTTTAGTCCTGGTTTAGTCCTGGTTTAGTCCTGTTTTAGTCCTGGTTTAGTCCTGGTTTAGTCCTGTTTTAGTCCTGGTTTTGTCCTGTTTTAGTCCTGGGTTGGTCCTGGTTTATTCCTGGTTTAGTCCTGGTTTGGTCCTGTTTTAATGCTGGTTTAGTCCTGTTTTAGTCCTGTTTTAGTCCTGGTTTAGTCCTGGTTTAGTCCTGGTTTAGTCCTGGTTTAGTCCTGGTTTAGTCCTGGTTTAGTTCTGGATGTACTGCAGCTGTCTTACAGTGAGCAGGACGTTACAGTCGTCTAACCTCCTGGAGACAAATGCAGGATAAGTCTCTGTAAATCTGGTTTTGGCAGTAAACCTTTGATATTTGTAATGTTTTTAGGTGGTAAAAAGCTGCAGTTGTTTTTGGTTTTATGTGGCTGTTAAAGTTCAAGTCTGAGTCCATTATTACCCCTGGGTTTCTAGATAAATGGGTTGGTCATTCGTCATGGCATTTTGAGAGTTTTGTCTCTCACCCGACGTTTTAGGACTGAAGCTACTTTTCTGACAGAGGGTCCATCACCTGCTTGTCTCCTTTTCCTTGTCCAGTTGCCTTACTTGGATATTCCCTTGTTTTTACTGTGAGCGGGGTAGCCTCTCCACAGATCTGATATGCAGCTTAGTCCTGCTTGTGTCAGTTTTGCATGAAGTCTAATGCCATGCTGAGGAAATTGCAAAACCTTTAGCAGGAATTGTTTAGTTGTTGGTAGCTTTGTCCTTCTTGTTGGATTTGGAAGAAAATGCTCTAAACGCTGGTTACTCAGCGTGGGACAGATGTGGTTGAAATCAAATGACTTATTCTTAGTAGACGGTGCCAGATTGCAACTACAAAAAACTCAAAACTTCAAGCTGAAATACAACCTTTAGACTCAATCGTACCTTCACTTGGGTACTCTTTGGTGGCCTTAGATTATCAACGATTGTGAACAATTATTATCAAACCACAAGGATCAATGGCAAAATGAACACTAGTGTTATTAGTATTTAAGTTCATACATTGATTTACAGACAAAATAGCGAAATAAAAGACCAAAATGACGAATCTGACAGCAGCGGTTACAGAGAGAAGGGCCACAGTTTTTCAATGGAAAGTGAATTGTCGATTTGGAAGGTGGCGACTAGCAGGTTAGCTATGTCCGTTTAAATATACAGTACATCTATGGTATGTATTTATGCATTTAAACTCTTTTCTCTCATAAATCACTGCAGGATAAGTGCTGTTAAGGACACAGAGCGCCCCCTGCAGGCTGATTGTTACATCATACACTTATAATTTTACTATATGTACTGAAACACCCGCGGCCTATAAAAAGTATCCCTTCCCTGTGTTCGTCTCCACCTGACCTCCCCCTCGGACCTCACACGGCAGGAAGTAGAAGCCTGTTGCTAACTGTAGCCGCTAGCAACAAGATCACCATATACTCAAGAAGATTGGGCCTCTAAATGCCTCCATACACAGCCCTAAACCTCGGAGAACAGGAAGAACAGCTCAAGTGCTGAGGTCATTAGCTGGTTGGCTTCTAGTGAGAGCATGTTGTTGTTTTTCTGGTCTGCAGAAAACTAGCTGGTAACTGTTTCTAGCAGTTTCATGGCTTGCCGTGGAACCTTTCCTATGGCCATTAGGCATTTGGAGCACCCACGGCGTGCTCACTCGTGTAATCGAATCACGTGGGTGTGGGTTATACTGTAGGGCGAATGATTTATAGACAAAATCGCTAAATAAAAATACCAGGAACATGTAGAGCGGGTTAATACGAACATTTAAGATCAAAATGACGAGTCTGACAGCGGCAGCACTGAGAGAGGAGTGACAGCTTTTCAATAGAAAGTGAATTGGAGCCGAAAGAGCTGGAAGCGCACCCATGCTCATCTCCTAATTGGAGCGTGGCGGCTAGCAGGTTAGTTATGTCCATTTATACAGTTATAAATATATAAAAAAGACACATATGCTTTTTTTTCTCACTCTCTGACATGAAATCAGACTAAACGTTTCCTGTTTTAGGTCAACTAGGATTAACAAAATTATTTCTATTTGCTAAAAAAAACTGAATAATGAGAGAAGATTTTTTTTAGACAATTTTTCATTATTTTCTTCAGCTAGAAGGTTACACACAGTAAGATTACTATGCCTTTAAACTATTTGGGAAAACCCAGATGATGGAAGGTTCTGACTGGTTTATAGAGCGAATCTTATTTGAAAGTGGGTGTTTTGCATTTTGTATTGTAAACTGGGACTGGTGTCTGTTCAGTCCGACCTCCTTCTGAGCAGTTAACCTGAAAAATGGACACGCACTCACTCAGTTACTGACAGAACGCTACATGAGTCCATCTTAAACATTCTGCAGGACTAAAAATACACTTTGACTCATAATCTGTGGGGTCGAGGTCATGGTTTTGGATGAGATGAGCTGCTGGACGTCTCACTGGACTGTGCTGTGGTCAGACTCAGAGGACAGATCCTATAGAGTCTAATATGACCCGGACCAAGGGCACGTCCAGCTGCAGCCTTGACTCTCAACATAATGTCCCGCACACAGATTGGATTCTGCCACTGTTTGAAAATAGGGCCTGGTGTGTTTGAGACAGACCTGAGCTGCTGTTTCAGGAATAAAGATGGAGCTGTTACTTTTGAGTGAGATAAAGAAGACGTTTTTTTATCAAGAATGAAACTACAACTGCCAAACTACAACCTTTGCTTCCTTATCGAGGCTTGGACAAAATGAATAATATGAAAAACAAAAAGTATTTAAAATTGTTGGAAGCGTATGTGTTCTCTACTTTTTTATACTCGAATACGAAATAACAAAAGCACTGGTGGCTCAATGGGTAGAGATTTCACTCACAGGTCCAAAGGTTGGCGGTTCCCAGCTCCAACTTGTGTTATACTGTTGTGTCCTTGGGCAAGACACTTCACGCTCCTCGCTCGTATAGAAATGTGGTGTGTGAGTGATTTGTAACTACAGCTACAGCTCATTAAACGTGCACCATGGAACTTTTATGGTGGAGTCGGGCAGCTGCCTGTTTGTCTCCATGGAGATTTAATCACTTTGCTTCCACAGTGTGGCATTAAACTTATCTATCGCCACGGAGACAAGCAATAAGAGTGCATGTTTCTGAGTTGTTGTTTTTTTGATGAGTTGAAAGATCCCAGTAATTACATGGATTTTGGATGGATTTAATTACTGGTTTAATGCAACACTTTGGAACATTTTGGGTAAAGATGGCAGATTATGTAGTGCACCTTTAAGTATTCTGAAAGACACATGATTCAAATTATTATTTTCAGCTCCAGTCAAATGAAGCTCATCGAGGCTAGAGCAGTTATAGCCGACAATTTACAGCCTATTTCCATATTTGGACATCCAAGCATGAGTGTCATAGCAACCAAAGAGCCAATCAGGAGCCAGGTGGTTGAAGATAACGCCTCTTCCCACCTGCACCGCTGGTTTGGCACAGGGCGGGGGCTTAGCAAAGATGTCGATCTGTTGTAACGTCAGGCAGAGGGAGCAAAAGATGCGGAACTCAGGAAGGTTTAACTGTTTATTTACAGTAAGTGAATAGTTCAAGCAAATGACGGTAGAGCAAACGAGGAGCTGGTGCGAGTGCTGGTCAGGGTCCGGGGAGAACACAGAGGTGCAGAGATGTAGACGAAGGAAACGATACCGGTGCAGGGAGGCAGGGTCTGAGGCGAGGTCAGGAGCTGGTCCAAAGTGCAAAGTCTGGAAGGTGGCAGAAAAATCCAATGAGCAGAAAAATCAGAAAACAGGAACATTACAAAAAGCCAGACAAGCATATTCACATAGTACACACGGACGATCTTTCACCGAGTGTCTGGTCCTGGCTCCTTTTTTCCACTGCAGGTGACGATGATTACACTGATGGTTTCCAGGTGCGTGTGGGAGGAGCCAGGAACTCCGCCCAGCTCTGGACGCGGACAGGTGAGGGAGGGAGCAGAAACATGAGGACAGCAGACCGGATCATGACACAATCAAACCAGTTGCTTAAAAAGAAGGCAGCTCATTGGTTCATATCTTGATTTACAGACAAAATAGCGAAATAAAAGTACCCGGATCATGTAGATGGTTAATACGAACATTTAAAGAACAAAATAATGAGCCTGACAGCAGCAGATACTGAGAAAGGGGTCAGAGTTTTTCAATAAAAGGTGAATTGGAGTCAGAAGAGCCAGAAGCGCAGCTATTTGGAACGTAGCGGTTAGCAGGTTAGCTATGTCCATTTATATATACAGTCTATGGCATGTATTTATCTGTTTAGACTCTTTTCTCTCATGAATCATCGTAGCATAAGGGCTGTTGAGCACACTGCCCCCTGCAGGCTGATTGCTACAAACCAGAGCACATAATGTTATTAGAGCCTGAGTCTGTGATGTGATGTTGACAGTGAAATCTCCACGCTCCACTGTTCCCGCCCCGGGCCCAAAGCGGCCAGAGGCTGTCAGAGGATGGGCTCGTCACGCTGGCTGTGGGGTCAAAGGTCACGCTGGAGATATACAATATGGAGGATGTACAGTGCGGTTTGTGGGCGTCACTCCCATCCAGGGTTATTCCTCAGGAGGGAAGATCAGTGGAGCGTATGTACAGAGCTGGAGGAGGAGAAGAGGGAGGAGGAGAGGGGGAGAAAGAGGGAGGGAGACAGAAGGGAGGGGGAGATGGAGGTAACAAGGGAAAAGAGGAGAGAGAAAAAGAGAGGGTGAGAGGAGGAGGGAGGGAGACGGGAGGGGGAGGAGGAGAGAGAGGGTGGGAGGAGGGAAGGAGAGGAGAAGAGGGAGGAGAGAGAGAAAAGAAGGGAGGAGCAGAGGGAGAAGGAGCAGAGGAGAGGAAAGGGGAGAGGAGGAGGGGAGGAGAGGGAGACAGCAGGAGAGGGGGAGAGATGGAGGTAGAGGGAAAAGAGGAGAGAAGAAAAAGAGAGGGTGAAGAGGAGGAAGAGGCAGACAGGAGGAGAGATAAGAGAGAGGGAGAGAGTAGTGGAGGGGAAAGGGAAAGAGGCAAGAGGAGAGGAGAGAGGGAAGAAAATGAAGGGAAAAGAAGACAGAGGGGGGGAATGAGGAGAAGAGCAGAGGAGGGAGGAGAGAGGAGGGAAGGAGGGGAGAGGGGGAGGAGGAAAGGGGAGAGGAGGAAAAAAAGAAGAAGGAAGAGGAGAGGGAGAGAAGAGGGGGAAAGGAGGTGGAGAGGGAGATAGGAGTGAGAGGGTGGGAGGAACAGAGGGGGAAGAAGAAGAAGAAGAGAGTATGGGGAAAGGAGGAGGAGAGTGGGGAGGTGAAGGAGAGGGAGAGAGGGTGAGGGGAGAAGAAGGAAAGAGGGGGAGGAGAAGGGGAGAGGAGGAAAGAAAAAGACAAGGAGAGGAAGAGAGGGTGAGAGGAGCAGAGGGGGAGAGGAGGGGAGGAGGAGAGGGTGAGTCGTCTGAGTGGAACAGGGGAACGAACGAGTCCATCAGAATCTGTGTATTCGTGTTATTATGTGGTGGAGCCGCAGAGCCTCACTGTTTTAAAATATAGAAATGATCTAAAACGTTTAATAAACAGATTTTGTTCAAAGAAAGAAACACACATCGGTGGTGGATCATAACGAAGCACAAGTGCTAAAGAGCAAGTATCTGTACTTTCTACTCCACTACATTTAGTTTATTTAAAAATGTCCTGAAACAGGGTCCGAGGTTCACTCACGACAAGGAGCAGGGCGAGAAGCAGGACAAAGAGCAGGACGAGGATCAAGACGAGGAGCAGGAAGGACGGGGCAGTCCCTGGATGGAGAACTGTGTCCAGATGAGCTGCATCGGACCAGACAAGAGCAAGGAGCAGGGCGGACGGGGGAGTCCCTGGACTGCTCCGTCCACCCTGTTCCTTGAACTGTGTCCAGTGGAGCTGCGTTGGTCCGGATAAAACAAAGGACATGAGGAGGTCCCTGGACAGAAGACTGTGTCCAGCGGAGCTACAACAGTCCGTGGCCGGAGCGGACAGGTCGGGACAGGACCAGACGAGCAACAGAAAACAGGCAGGTAAGCAGGGCAGGCAGGCGGGAGAGTGTCTGCTTGGTCCATGTATGGCCAGATCGTTCTGTCGTGACGTGTGGGGTGTGAGACGGACCAAAAGGTGCAGGACTCGGGCAAGTTTATAGTGTTTATTAACAAAACCAGTGACAAAACACAAGCAAACGACGGAGCTGGGTGCAGGAGTGCAGGTCGGGATCCAGGGCAGACACAGAGGTGCAGGGAACAAACGTGGCAGGATCAAAACCGGTACCGGGAGACAGGGTCGGAGTCGGGAGTCCAGAGCAGTGCGGGGAGGCAGGGTGCTGAGCAGGAACACGAGCAGGAACCATGAGCTGGGACACGAACAGGACGAAGACACACAGGTAGCTCAACGGTGAGGCAAAGAGCATGAAGATAAACAGTGGCAAACAGTACGATCTGGCCCCGAGTGGAGAGTCCAGGAACTCCGCCCAGCTCCAGAGACAGGCAGGTGAGGGAGGGGCAGAGCACTCACGGGAGGTAAGGACAGAACAGGGATCATGACAAAGTCGCACTGGAGTATAAGTTGCTCTAGAGTATAAGTCGCACCAGCCAAAAAATGCATAATAATGGAGAAAAAAAACCCATATATTTCACATATAAATTGCATCTGAGAATAAGTGTCACCCCCGGCCAATGAAAAAAGTGTGACGTATAGTATATAGAAAATCCGATATTTCCAATTGTATTTTTTCCACCGATGATCTGGCAGCCGCTGAAACGCTTCCACGACGTGACAGTTACAAAGAGGCCGTGTGTTTGTATTGTTTTATTATGCGAGCCTCATTTTAATCCACCATTGTAAGTTTTTTTCTCACAGATTCCATCAGTCTCCATGACTTTAGGCTAGAACCACCGCTAAATGAACACTTTAAATAACAAAATGATCATCTTATTATAATAGAGGAGCATTATTCAAACTCCAATGTTCAGGAAATGGAAAAACAAAGCAGGGAAGCCAAGTCTGCCAAACCAAACATCTGGCACTTGTTTCTTTTGCAACTTCTGCCAAACTTTCTCCAAGTAACTTTTGTAGGATGTACTTGAGTTGCAGCAGTATCTCTGAAAGGGGGATTAAGAAAGAAAGAGAAAAAAACTCATACCGAAATGTGAATACGCCAAACACAAAGGCGCTCAATGGCAATTAGCACAGACTGGCGGTGCAGCTGACAGTTGTTCTGTGCATTTTCTCCTCCGACAAAAGGAGGAAGATGGAGTGAGAGCTGCAGTGTGGGCCAATGAGAGCCTCCTAATGACCTCCTCACGACACACTGGGTTTGTAGTGACTTTGGCTGTAGGGGAGGGAAGTGTAGAGCACATTTTGACACTGCACATACAAGAGCTGTGCAAGAGTTTCAGGCTTCAGACAAGAGGAGGACAAATAGTTCCATTATTGTGCTTAAAGTGTAGATGTTTTACTTTTAATCTCCAACTCCAACTGATCCAAGAAAAATGAAGTATATGTGTACCACTGGTTTAGGGAGAAATGTGCAAAGCAGCTCAAAGCAGACTCCCAGTTTGCCCTCCCAGTGCATGTTCTCTCTGTTGCCCGTGGAGCCTCCCTGTCTCTGTGTGGAGTTTGCATGTTCTCCCTGTGTCTGGGTGGAGTTTGCATGTTCTCCCTGTGTTTGCATGTTCTGTGTGGGTGTTTGCATGCATGTGTCTGGGTGGAGTTTGCATCCCTGTGGAGTTTGCTGGGTGGGTGGAGTTTGCATGTTCTACCTGTGTCTGGGTGGAGTTTGCATGTTCTCCCTGTGTCTTTGTGGAGTTTGCATGTTCTCCCTGTGTCTGTGTGGAGTTTGCATGTTCTACTTGTGTCTGGGTGGAGTTTGCATGTTCTCCCTGTGTCTGTGTGGAGTTTGCATGTTCTACTTGTGTCTGTGTGGAGTTTGCATGTTCTCCCTGGTCTGTGTGGAGTTTGCATGTTCTCCCTGTGTCTGTTGGAGTTTGCATGTTCTCTTGTGTCTGTGTGGAGTTTGCATGTTCTCCCTGTGTCTGTGTGGAGTTTGCATGTTCTCCCTGTGTCTGGGTGGAGTTTGCATGTTCTCCCTGTGTTCGTTTCCGGTTTCCCCCATCAACTCAAAACATCCACAACAGGTCAAACCCAAGCCCTGGGGTCTAAACATGGCCGCTCATTGAAGTCAGTGGGCCGGCTCAGTGGCACATGTTACGAGTTTAGCCTTTAGATTAGATTAGATTAGATTAGCCTTTATTGTCTCCCTGTAGGAGGTCTTTGCAAGGGGAACTCATGCCACCTATAAAAAAAACATACACATAGGCACACACACTCCACTGTTACATCAGTTAATGCAGTTTGCATCAGAAAAAAAAAAACCCAACTGTGTTCAACATTGGGTTTCCAAAAACATCCACAAACAGGTCAAACCAAGCCCCCGGAGTCTAAACATGGCGCTCGTTGAAGTCAGTGGGCCTTTCTCCTAAGGTGCCAAAGGACACTGCACACTGCCGTAGAGCATTTAGCCTTTCTTCAGCAGCAAGAAAACTGAAAGGGGAACAAATGAGTTCTTAAACCTGTTTAGTCTGCTTTAGCAGCTAGATACATCCTGCCCATGGACCATGCGCAGGTGAGCTACCCCCATGACACTTTGCACAACGAGAGCGAGACAAGGGAATAATATGTACATTTCAAATCATAAATTATAACATCTATGCATCCAGAGCACTTCTGAGCCATGTTCTAAACCTGTGGCTCGCTCATGACAGTTGGGCTCGTTCACATCGCTCACATGCTCGTTCATGTTGTACCATGTGATCAATCTAACCAGTCAGTGCTTGAGCTTAGCTAGAGCGCACATAGAGCGTAGCCAAAGCTAGCGATTAAAACTGTTTCTTTAAGACAACAGATGGTTTTTGAGCTTTATGATCTGAAAATAGGTCAAAATTGCCACACAATTTGACCTCTGTAAAAGCTGTTGGTGCCCTGTCCAGTCCCGGTCGGTCCCTGTCAGTCCCGGTCAGTCCCTGTCAGTCCCTGTCAGCCCCGTGTCAGCCGAACATGAGCAGTTTGTGATCACATTGAACTTTATGAGAAAAATCCTCTCTGGGCAGGAGAGATTTTTTCGTTGTAATACCAATGAGTGGCCACTAGTCCAACTCGAGACAGCTCTAAGCAGCAATACACGATCCAGTTATTTTAAAAGATCTGTGGTCAAACCCTCCATGCAGAGGAAAAATGTTCACGTACACATGAACTTGTCACGATAACACATTTTGAAGTTCGACATATCTCTGAAGAAAATGATAAATGATAATATTGAAACTCATTTATATCACTGACACAATCCCCTTAAAGTGGGATTATCCTCAAAAAACTATTCTAAATGTACAATATGGTTAAAAAGTTTGTGTCAATAATGAGCCATAGAAGTGATTAATTCAACTCTCCACAGCTTAAAACTAATCGTACAACAGGAAAAATAACAAAAAGTTCTCGATTAGCAGTAAGAAAAAGCCTCTGCAATAAACATTAACCCCAAAAACGATCGTTCCATCAAACATATACTGTGTTTCCCAACCAAGTGTATGTGGACCTCTGGGGATACGCAAGCTCTCACCAGGGGCGACTTGGAATGTTTCAGATTTAAAATAAACAATTTAATTAATAGTATTTAAATATACGATGCTACTTGCAGTACATTTTATATTAATGTTTTTGTGGGATGCATTTGGACACGAACAGCAGTAAAACAAGACAATATAACACTTAAAATTGTAATTATACGAGCCAACAGATTTATAATGACTTTAAAAACCCCGGTGCAGGACAAAGGGGGTACTCCAAAGATTTGGGAGTACTCCAGAAAGGCTGGGAACCCACACTGGCTTATATAACTACTCAAAAATCCATTTCTGGACTTACACAGAGGCTGCTCCATAGAGGAATGTATTTAGGCATCTTTTATTATCATTTTATTCATCATTTTATTATATTTACTGTTATCGTAAGAAAGATCCAATTATTATTCCATCTTTCAGCCATTTTTTGAGTGTTTTGTTCATGTTTTTGGATCAGTTTTACTCACAATAGCCTTAAAAACACTGTGCACAGTTCTGTTCCACCACCTCCTTCGACTGTAGACTCATGAATACTCCAAAGCACCCTTATGCCTGTCCCCCTCTGATTCCACTCAAATTATTTCTTCACAACCTCATCCCAGGCTGACAAACTGTGAACAGACTGCTGCTGTCTCTGCCTCTCTCCGCTCCCTCTAACCCTCTTCTGCACCTCCACCATTTTTGTCACCGCTCCGCTCTCCTCTCGCAGGGAACAATGTGCCAGTCAGAGGCGGGGCGTCTGTGGGCTGTGCTGCCGTCTTTATGGGGCTAATGAGCAGTAATCTGGAGGCGTGGGGCGCTCCTGCTGCTCGGGGAGAACGCGGGTGCTCTCTGGGTTTGAGGTCTGACCGAGAGAGGCTGGTACTCCTCGTTTGAAATCTGACTGAGAGATGTAGTTTAAAGCCCCAGTATGAACCTGCTCACGCCCGACTGAGACGTGTCGGTCTGAAGTGAGTCCTACATTTATCGATCTGGCACGGCTCTCGATGAAGTGATCAGAAAACGATTTGAATCTGATTGGTCGAAGCGTTACAACAGCGGAACAAGATGAAAAATCAAACTTTTGTTACATCCAGTGAGAGAGAAGCTCAGACATCTTCCATGTTCCACAAATGCAGCTCTGACCTTCTGCACGTGTTTCACAAACTACTGTATTTTCCAGATTATACGTCGCTCTGGAGTATAAATCGCTCCAGCCAAAAATACAAAATAATGAAGAAAACGGTTTGGTTTGTTAATGTAAGATATTAACAGTTAATCACAGAACTAAAGCAGAAAAAACAAGCAACAAGTTTACTCTGGATCTCAGTCCAAATCACTAAATCCACTGAATTCTTCATCCTCGGAGTCGCTTCTGAACAACTCCACCTGCTCCAGAGGAAGATAAAGTGCTGCTCCAGAGGTAGATGTGTGTCATACTGGTGCAAGTCCAGAGGGCCTCGTGCAGCTGTCACTGTGACAATAACGAACATGTGAAATTATATATTTTAATAATTTCACATAAAAGTCGCATCTGAGTGTAAGTCGTCCCCCCTGGACAAACTAACAAAAAGTGCGACTTATAGTCCAGAAAATACAGTAAATAGTCTGTATTTTAAAAGTCGCCATGTTTGCTTTGGTTCACTTGAGCAATTTTTCCTTTTGTTTCTGCTCAAACCTCAGTGCCGCTCTGTGATTGGTCACCAACCACCTGCCCTAACGCACCAGCCGAGGCGACGCCAAGATGGATCCTTGTGAGTTTGTGAGCGACCGAATATCACCAGGATCCGTCTTACTGCGCGAGGTTAGTCGTGTGTAAGCTTGCGAACAAAAAAATAGACTCAAATTTTGAAAAAGTTGTTTTTATTTCACTGAAAAACATGCATCCTTACTTTGTGTGGGCTTGCATCTCCACAAACCTGACTCTCATTTGCCCTGGAGAAGCGCCTCCTCCTACTTGTTTCCATGGAAATGTTACTCCACAGTATGGCCTAAGACTAAACCATCTCCAAATTTAGATTATCTTCACACATATTCATTTTTTGGATGATTTGAAGCTGGGGCGGAGCAAAGATAATGACGCCAAGGTAAAAACGCTTTGTAGTAAAAGACTCTGAACGCATTTAAAGTGAAACTCATTGGCATCAGTTATCGGCTTTGAACATTTCATCCACAAAACTAATGAATGAAGCCACGATGACATAAATCACTTTATACAGTCACATACAGCATTATGAATCAATCCAGAGAACAGAGACAGACCCGAGGGACGCTCAAGCAAGAGGAGATCAGGAAAGTTTAAGCAGTGACATAAAGTTCTGTAATGAACTGTGGGAGTGAGATACAGAGGGTGGGCGTGGCTCAAACAAATGATTCCCCCGGGTCCAACGCTTTGTTCTGGTCTGCAGCAAACATCATGAATATGTCTTTAGTGAGGGATGTTCTGTGGGTCAAAGCTGTTCTTTTAGTCGTGTCAAACTGATCTGAAAGTCTCTCATTCGAGTTCGACAGGGCTGAGTTTATGTGGATGCTCATTTCGGGCTGTATATTTTGACCAAAAACCAAATCTCTGGAAGTGTTCCCTTGTTTACTTCCCAATGAATCCCAGTGTTTATGTGGATTTGGAGCAAGACCGAGTTACAAACCCAGAGCTGGAACTGGACCAGACACTGTCCACTGTGGAGCGACAGGGAAACATGGAGGCAGCATCAACACCTCATCCAGACGAGTCCTTGTGTTTGAACGTCGACATTATAGTTAAAATCATGATAAGTTTAAATGCGATTGTTGATTCCAGCTCCAGACCAAACTGTATTCGAGTTTACTTACACTTAAGTGGCAGTACCGAGGTCATAATGGAACCTTTTCTCCCTTTTTTTAGATCCGGCCCTGGTTGATTCCCACAAATTCATAAACTAAAAATGCTTTTAGGTGCAAACATTTAACAACACAATAAACAGCAATAATAAAAAACCTGTTTCTGAACTCTGAATGTAATATCATTTAATGCAGTCGTGTAAAATCCACAGGACAGTTTTAAAGCTGTTTCTTTCAGGCAAAGTCACTTTCCATTTGGTGTAATGTTGACTCAGGCTGATTCTGCAGCGTCAACCCTTCAAATCCTCTATCGATCACAACATACACTGTCAAAAAAATAGTCGCCACCTGGATTTAACTAAGCAAATAAGTCCAAGCCTCCTGCAGTTGGTCAGGTCTAGGTTCAGCAACAGTCTGTGCTCAAAGAATGAAGTCAGCTGACACCTGAATATACTGAATGACCAGGTTATTCCATCAGTGGGTTTTATATTCCAAGATGACAATGCAGGATTCATGAGGCTCAAATAGTGACAGAGGTTCAGGAGCATGAGACTCATTTTCACACATGGAGCCTCCACAGAGTCCAGACCTTAACCCCACTGAGAATCTTTGTGCTGGAGAAGCTTTGTGCAGCGTCAGACTCGACCATCATCAGTGCAACATCTTGAAAAGTTAATGCAACACTGGATGGAAATAAATCTTGTGACATTGCAGAAGCGAAATCGAAGCAATGCCAAATATTAGAGTGTGTGACCTTTTTTTTTTTTTGGTCAGGCAGTGTAAGTCCATGTACAGGTGAGGCGTGTGAAGTGTTTTACCCAAATGCACAACAAAAGCATACAATTCGCAGTTTTCAGATTGTAGAATGTATTGATGCCATAATCCCAGCAGGGGGAGCTCCCAAATCTGTTTCCTATTGTTTACAATGTACTTTGCCACGCAGTATTCAAAAAGTAAATGCTCAGATGCTGAACCTGATCATTTCTGTTCTGTAAAAAATATTATGAGATGTAGGGGATAACAGGGACCACACCACTATGTTAAAGAGGGGGTATTATGCAAAATTAACTTTTTGGAGCTTTCTACTATGTTATAACGACGTTCCCTCATCAAAAACATGTCTGAAGAGGTTTTAGAGTCATCCATGCATGTCTGAGGAATTTAGCAATCTCTCCTGGGCTATATCCAAACCCTCCTTATGGTTAGCAGTAAGATTTGTCCAAGGCTCCGCCCACAAGCCTACACAGCACACTCCACACGATAATTCTCCATAAATATACAAAAAACATGATGCAAAACAACACACTACAACTTCACAAACCTGACGCGATGTGCAGTAGTTTCATTAACACTGATTGTGATGTGATAGCGCTGTGAAGGGGCGGGGCTTTGGACTCAGAGCGGCAAAAACAAAAGGGAAACTTATAAAATATGTTAATTTGTTGTTTTCAAATCAATACAAGGAAACATGGTGATCTAAATATGTTATGTGTGACTGTTAATATCCCATAGAAGTAAAATACCTCCTCTTTAATACCACATAAAAGTAGAATACCCCCTCTTTAATACCCCTCAGAAGTAAAATACCTCCTCTTTAAACCTCTCCATTGACTAAGAATAAATCCCATTAAACTCACAGATCCCATTCACATTTGAACAGCACGATTATGCCTCTCCTTTCTCGTTGTTTTATCATTTGTTTTGACAGAAGTCGAGCTGCCCCGCCCTGCTCCGCCGCCGCCGCGTGTCCCCCGGTTTCATCACTCGCAGGCCTGTTTGCACTCCGCCTCATTCCGCTCCCACAAGAAAACACCGAGCAAACAACACCGATAGCATCTCCACAACTCGTGTCACCACCGCATCGTTCATGCTTTAACACACCCCACCTGCGTGAGAGCGGCGCCGCCAGGTAATGCGTTTCAATGAATGGGAAGAGGCGCTTTATGTCCACGGATCCAGCGATGTGAAGCGAGAGGGGGGATATATTTATCTCAATCCAGGCAAAGAGGAGATGTCAGAGGGGAACCAAAGCAAAACAAAATGCTGTGTGGATGAAACGGGCAGAGAGAAGGAGGACGAAAGGAGAAACAGTGGTTAGAAGAGAGAAAGAGAGAGACTGTTCTTAGAGTTCGGTTCCTCGGGGCTGGAGCAGTCTGTTCCCCTGGTGACAGAACACAGCGGAGGGGTTGAGCTTTTGGGGGAATGTAGAGAGTTTAAAATAGAGCTAGCAGAACTATCGAGGCGTTTCGGGAGCTGGGTTTTGAAGAATGTCCAAGACCATTCGAAAATCTGTGATGCTACGGGATCATTACATCTTTGGGGCGACAGTGGCTCGGTTGGTAGAGCGGTATGTCTGTTGATCTGAAGGTTGGCTGTTGAAATCTGCGACAGTAGCTCATTTGGTAGAGTGTTTGTCCACTGACCCACAGTTTGGAGGTGCAATTCCAGCTCCCATAGATAAATGTAGTTGTTGTATCCTTGGGCAAGACACTTAACTCACCCTGCCCCCAGTGTCTCTGCGCGATGTGTGTGTGAATAGGTGGAAGCGACTTGAAGATGGAAAAACGCCATATAAAAATGTGACCATCTAAGGAATTTAGAAAGAAAATCCTGAATTTTGCTTAAAAAAAATGTGTTTCGTCTTCCTAGACACTTGATATTTTCTGTCTCTCACTCTTGTAATACATATATTCAAATGATCTGTTTTTTGCTTCATGACTAAAATATCAAACATGAGTTGTTCCAGAGATGTACCACAGACTGTATAAAGAAGTGGACTGAGTGAGTGTGACGTCACCACAGAGTTCAGCTCCAGTCAAATGAAGCTCATCGAGGCTGGAGCAGGTATAGCGGACGATTTGGAGAAGAGTTCCCTATTTGGAATTCTGACCACGAGTATCATAGCAACTAAAGAGCCAATCCAGAGTGAGGCTGTTGAAGGTAACGCCTCTTCCCACCCGCACCACTGGTTTGGCTGGGAGCGGCCGCTTAGCAACGCTGTCAATCAAACTTGTTGCTAACGCTAGTGGGAGTGACTTCGGGGAAAGACAGCAGCTTAGTTATTAATGTTCATATCTTGAGTTACGGACACAAGAGTGAAATAAAAACACCAGGGTCATGTAGAGGGTTAATATGAATATTTAAGACCAAAATGACAAGTCTGACAGCAGCAGTTACAGAGAGAGGAGCCACAGTTTTTCAGTAGAAAGTGAATTGGAGCCAGAGTCGATGGAGCCGGAAGTGGTCCCATGCTCTCCTCCTTTTTGCAATGCGGTGGCTAGCAGGTGAGCTATGTTTAGTTATATATACAGTCTATGCAAGCACGTGGCACACTTTGCCCCCTCACAGTGTGAATGTCTTTAACAGCTAAAATCGAATAAATGCGTGGTAACTAACCAGAAAAGTTAAAAAAATATAAGTCCTAAACATCTCTACCTCTGTCTTTCCCATCATGCACCATGACACAGACCCATGTGTTCAGTGGGAAAGACCTCAGCTTCACTTTGACCTTCAGAGGCTGGAACTGTCACCACTGCATTAGCTCCATGTGTCTCTGATGTGCTCCCTCTGCTCTCTGTGATTACAACCACACACACACACACACACACACGGACACACACACACACGCAGACACACACACACACACACACAGACACACATATACATACACACACAGACACAAACACACACACACACACACATACACGGACGCACACAGACACACACACACATACACGGACGCACACACACACACACACACATACACGGACGCACACAGACACACACACACATACACGGACGCACACACACACACACACGCACACACACACACACACGTACCGCTCTATTAGCATCACATCTGCTTTGTCTGATCAACACATTATGACTTTGGCTCAGATGCAGAGGTGAAGAGGAGGTGAAGAGGAGGCAGGTGAGTGGAGGCGAAGAGGAGGCAGGTGAGTGGAGGTGAAGAGGAGGCAGGTGAGTGGAGGTGAAGAGGAGGCAGGTGAGTGGAGGTGAAGAGGAGGCAGGTGAGTGGAGGTGAAGAGGAGGCAGGTGAAGAGGAGGTAGGTGAGAGGAGGTGAAGAGGAGGAGGCAGGTGAAGGAGGTGAGGAAGAGGCAGGTGAAGAGGAGGTAGGGAGGAGGAGGTGAAGAGGAGGTAGATGAGAGAAGGTGAAGAGGAGATAGGTGAGCGGAGGTGAGGAAGAGGCAGGTGAAGAGGAGGTAGGTGAGAGGAGGTGAAGAGGAGGTAGATGAGAGAAGGTGAAGAGGAGATAGGTGAGCGGAGGTGAGGAAGAGGCAGGTGAAGAGGAGGTAGGTGAGAGGAGGTGACCCAGGGAGACAAATGCCATGACATGCTCTTATCTTTAGCCAAATAAATGCAATAACTTCTTTAAATCACGTCTGTGATGTGTCTGTGATGTGTCTTAGTAAAGTCTGTGATGTGTCTGTGATGTGTCTGTGATGTGTCTGTGATGTGTCTGTGATGTGTCTGTGATGTGTCTGTGATGTGTCTTAGTAAAGTCTGTGATGTGTCTGTGATGTGTCTGTGATGTGTCTGTGATGTGTCTTAGTAAAGTCTGTGATGTGTCTGTGATGTGTCTGTGATGTGTCTTAGTAAAGTCTGTGATGTGTCTGTGATGTGTGTCTGTGATGTGTCTGTGATGTGTCTTAGTAAAGTCTGTGATGTGTCTGTGATGTGTCTGTGATGTGTCTGTGATGTGTCTGTGATGTGTCTTAGTAAAGTCTGTCTGTGATGTGTCTGTGATGTGTCTGTGATGTGTCTGTGAGTAAGTGTCTGAGTAAAGTCTGTGATGTGTCTGTGATGTGTCTGTGATGTGTCTGTGATGTGTCTGTGATGTGTCTGTGATTTGTCTGTGATGTGTCTGTGATGTGTCTTAGTAAAGTCTGTGATGTGTCTGTGATGTGTCTGTGATGTGTCTTAGTAAAGTCTGTGATGTGTCTGTGATGTGTCTGTGATGTGTCTGTGATGTGTCTTAGTAAAGTCTGTGATGTGTCTGTGATGTGTCTGTGATGTGTCTGTGATGTGTCTGTGATGTGTCTTAGTAAAGTCTGTGATGTGTCTGTGATGTGTCTGTGATGTGTCTGTGATGTGTCTTAGTAAAGTCTGTGATGTGTCTGTGATGTGTCTGTGATGTGTCTGTGATGTGTCTGTGATGTGTCTGTGATTTGTCTGTGATGTGTCTGTGATGTGTCTGTGATAAAGTCTGTGATGTGTCTGTGATGTGTCTGTGATGTGTCTTAGTAAAGTCTGTGATGTGTCTGTGATGTGTCAGTGATGTGTCTGTGATGTGTCTGTGATGTTTCTGTGATGTGTCTGTGATGTGTCTGTGATGTGTCTGTGATGTGTCTGTGATGTGTCTGTGATGTTTCTGTGATGTGTCTGTGATGTGTCTGTGATGTTTCTGTGATGTGTCTGTGATGTGTCTGTGATGTGTCTGTGATGTGTCTGTGATGTGTCTTAGTAAAGTCTGTGATGTGTCTGTGATGTGTCTGTGATGTGTCTTAGTGAAGTCTGTGATGTGTCTGTGATGTGTCTTAGTAAAGTCTGTGATGTGTCTGTGATGTGTCTGTGATTTGTCTGTGATGTGTCTGTGATGTGTCTTAGTAAAGTCTGTGATGTGTCTGTGATGTGTCTGTGATGTGTCTGTGATGTGTCTGTGATGTGTCTTGGTAAAGTCTGTGATGTGTCTGTGATGTGTTTTAGTAAAGTCTGTGATGTGTCTGTGATGTGTCTTGGTAAAGTCTGTGATGTGTCTGTGATGTGTCTTAGTAAAGTCTGTGATGTGTCTGTGATGTGTCTGTGATGTGTCTGTGATGTGTCTGTGATGTGTCTGTGATGTGTCTTGGTAAAGTCTGTGATGTGTCTGTGATGTGTTTTAGTAAAGTCTGTGATGTTTCTGTGATGTGTCTGTGATGTGTCTGTGATGTGTCTGTGATGTGTCTGTGATGTGTCTTAGTAAAGTCTGTGATGTGTCTGTGATGTGTCTGTGATGTGTTTTAGTAAAGTCTGTGATGTGTCTTAGTAAAGTCTGTGATGTGTCTGTGATGTGTCTGTGATGTGTTTTAGTAAAGTCTGTGATGTGTCTTAGTAAAGTCTGTGATTTGTCTGTGATGTGTCTGTGATGTGTCTTAGTAAAGTCTGTGATGTGTCTTGGTAAAGTCTGTGGAGCATCATTGCTCAAACCACAGGTGTTTCTTTAATATCTTCTTGGACGTGATGAGAAATAGAGAGGGAGTTAGCCTCTCCGCTGCAGGGCACGTTCTCTCACTTTTAGACAAAACCAATTTTATCTCTGTGTGCACCTTATGGTGCAGCCGCTCCTCCTCATCATCCCCTCTCAGTGTGAAAGGCCACTTCCTCATTATATTCTGGCCTATTACCAGATTCATCAAACATTTAAGCTGCAGAAGACTGAGAGGAAAACAGGGAAGTCCTAATGCAGATCACAGTTCTGTGTGAGAGGAGCACATGAAGTCTGGAGCCTGTTTCCATATTCATATCGTTCATATCGTTCACATTGCACATATGGTGAGACGAATCTGCAGCTCCAGCCTGACAGAGTGTTGGGCTCTGTCTGCTGTGAGTGCCTCTCTGTGATAAATACCAGTAATATAAGGCAGGCATTACACCAGTATAAGGCCCCCACATGAGCTGCTTCATTTACAGACCGACAGAGACAGATTCTGCTCATGTACGGAGATGGTTCCAAAATCCATCTTCTGCTCGGCGTTACAGTCGGAGGAAACATGCCTCTGAATACACCAGTCCTTTTTAATGTCACCATTCACATGCAAATACCAGGCCATGCATCTACACTGGAGCCCGCAGCGCCAACAGCCCACATGAACAGACCGCGTGAAGAAGAGCTGGGATATTCTTCAGACATTGTGCTTGTTGATTAAGAGCGTGACAAATGAATCTATAGACACTAAAACGCAATATTGTCTTTTATTGACGCTGAAGACTGAACAAACGGATGGAATGTTTTTGACTTTCCTGCTTAACTTTCTGAACACGGCAGTGGATGCTCCAAGTTCCTACTGCAAAGTGTCTTGAATGTGACGACTTAAATTAACCATTCACTTCATTAATTCTCTGGTTGGACTAGTTGTCATGCAGTGGCTCAGTCTGTTGAGCAGTTGTCCTCTAAGCTGAAGGTTGGTGGTTCAAATCTCACTCTCAACATAAACCTGATTGGTTGAGCGTCACATCCATTAACACAAAGGTTGGTGATGTGATTCCAGCTTCCACAAGTGAATGCTCTTGTTGTGTCCTTGGGCAATGCACTTAACCTCCCCCTCACAGTGTCTGCGTACACTGGTGTGAGTGGGTGAGTGGTTCGTTGATGTAAAGTGCTTCGAGAGCCTTGAAGGTGGGAAAGCGCTATATAAAAATGAAAAGTAGATTGTATCAGTTTGTTAGAGGTAGGCAGCACTTAGTTACATTTACTACTTTTTCAACAGCATACTTTTACTCCTACTTATTGTTAGGGGCGGGGTTTTATGCCCTTTCCCCTTTTAGTATCTGTCTGTTATGTTCTGTGTGACTGCCCTCGCTGGTGATTCGATGACTGTTTTCTCATCTGGCCAATCCTGCGTCTCACCTGTAGCCGCCTCCCCTCTTTAAGGAGATTCTTCTCACCTGCTCAGAGCTGCTGGTGTTTGAGTCCTGTCTGACATTTTGTCTCATTTAGTTAGTCACTCGTTTGTCTGGTTGTGTAACTTTGTGAGACACTAGTTTAGTTCTGTTTGTAGGTTTATGTGACTTGTGTTTATTTTGGGACACTTGTAGTTTAATATTGTGTTATGTGTCTCTTATTTTGTCACTCGTTTTTAATAGACCGACGTGACCAATTTTCTCAGACACAAAACTCGTTCTGTTAAACCATGTCATTTTTGGTGTCTGCACATGTACCGCTGATACTACAAATCCCAGAATACTTTGCAAATATGTTGGAGCCGTCGAGTGTTGACACTCATTAACATCTGCCGCCTGTCGCCTCACTCAGCTTTAATCCAGCCCTTCTGAAAAACATGCAGATGTTGAAAATTTCAATAAATATTTAGTTTGGCCTGTGACTTTGTCCCAGTTTTTAATTTTGTCCCTCTGTGAATTTGAGCTTGTGACCCTTGTTTTAGACCATTTTTGTTACTTTGCCTTTTACAATCTTGTTCATGAAATTACTTCTTAATTTTACCATTTTTTCCATATTTTTTTTTTTTTTACCTCCCTGACCTTTGCTCACCTGGGTCGTAACACTTACATTTTAATTTTTTTTTTATTGAAGTATCAGTACTTATACTTGAGTAAAAGCTGTGGTTCTTCTTCCCACTGCGAGTAAATCTACAAGTGAAAAAAGCTTTATGTCGCCAAAATGAAATGATCTGAACATCTGAAGGAGCCGTTTCTTGCTGCACTTCTTCAGATATGATTTACTTTTTCTCATTTTTGTGTCCATCCTTTGAAAATACCAGATTTTGCGGAGTATTTAATGTTTTGTCCTTCAAATAACATTAACTCAGAATTATAAATCAAACCAGACAGTTGGACCATAACTTTGTACTTCTACTATTATTTTGAAGTAGCGTTAATCTTACTCAGGTGCATTTTTTGTTCACTTTCACATCTCTGCAGCTTGTGTACTCACTGAAACCCGCTGTATCCAAACACCAGCAGTGGCCTCTCCTCTTCACAGCCGACAGTACTGTGTGTTCTCAGCGCGACCCAAATAAACCTTGTGAAAGCGAACGGGCGTCTGACAGGTACACGGACACGGCTTGTTCCTGTGTGAGTGAGGAGCACAATTACAGCAGAACAAGAGTGTTTTTTGTTTTTTTTTACAGCTGAAACGGGAGGAGGCAGGTGCAGTCAGGTGCAGCCACTGACCCCGACGATGGAGCTGTCAGGTGGAGTCCCAGGTGGTTGTGTCGCGGTTGTGTTTGCAGCTGGAGGAGGGGGGCGGGTCTGTGGAGGGGAGGCGGAGACGAGCTTAAATGTTGTTGACCGCACGGCTTATCTGTCCAAGTTTACACGATATACTGAGATCTGAGGTAATGAGCAAAAGATACATTTAAAGAGGAGGTATGTACTTCTATGGGGTATTAAAGAGGAGGTATTTACTTCTATGGAGTATTAACTGTAACACATAACATATTTAGATCTCCATCTTTCCTTTCATTGTTTTAAAAATGCTAAATTCACTGAAAAAAAACAAAACGTATTAACATTTTTTATAACTTTCGTTTTTGCCGCTCTGAGTCCAAAGCCCCGCCCCCTTCACAGCTCTATCACATCACAATCAGTGTTAATGAAACTACTGCACATCACACCAGGTTTGTGAAGTTGTAGTGTGTTGTTTTGTATCATGTTTTTGTAGATTTATGGAGAATTGTCGTGTGGGAGCATGGGTGATGTAGGCTTGTGGGCGGAGCTTTGGACCATAAGGAGGGTTCCACATGCATGGGCGACACCTAAAAGTTTGTATTAACCCTCTACATGATCCTGGGGTTTTTATTTCACTATTTGTCTGTAAATCAAGATATGAACATTAATAAGAGACAAATCCGGCGCCTTCTTTCCCCAGGGTTGATCCTGCTAGCGTTAGCAACAGGTTTGATTGACAGTGTTGTTAAGCGCCCTAACAACCTCACTCTGGATTGGCTCTTTGGTTGCTATGATACTCATGCTCAGAATTACAAATATGAAACTCAGCTCTGAATTAGCCGCTGTACCTGCTCTAGCCTCGATTAGCTTCATCTGACTGGAGCTGAACTCTGTGGGTGACGTCACACTCACTCAGTCCACTTCTTTATACCGTCTGTGTTCATAACCTGGTAAAAAGCTGCAAAAACGGTAGCGAGAGAGACAGTGGGAGTAAAGGAGAGAGATGTGTGTTCATGTCGTGGATGTCGGACAGGGCGGAGATGTCAGTGTCAGTTAGCAGACACATGTAGCGGTCTCTTTTCGCGCTGCTCGCCGCTCGGACACAGCTCTCTGCGTTTGTGCCGCTCGTCTGTTTGTTTCTCTGGTCAGTGTTCAGACAGTGTGGAGGATGGACAGGGCTCAGGCTGCAGGGGTCAGACAGGAGGCAGCGGAGCCACCGGGGTGTGACCGACAACAGCTCTACATACATCACCATGACGACAGACGAGCGCGGGGAAAGGAACATGGAACTTTTCAATGGAGAGTCCGACACCTGCGAGTTTCTCCGCCTGGTCAGTCAAAACCAGACACTTTATGAAGACGTTTAATGTGGAAGTGCATCCTGTCTCTCCATTATCCAAAAGGCGAGACTGAGAGGTGGATTCTGACATAAAAATACAGTTGTTCCTCACTATATCACAGTTCAACTTTTGCAGTTTCAGATTTATTTTTAGTTTAATTTTACACGTTTGTTTCTCCAGTGTATGGATGTGCATTGTATTCTGCGTCCTGAATGGCTCCTTGCACAGTACAGAGGAAGATGCAAACCATCACAGAAAAAGTGGGACTTCTGGACATGCTGAGGGCAGGTAGAAGTAGGTGGCGCCATTAGAGAATAAATTAATCTTTGGTTCGTTACATAAAGAAGGAGGAAAATGGCATAAAGACGACAGCAGCAATAAGTTTGAATAAGGATGCAGAAAAGGGCTGTAACTGCAACAAGACCATCATGTGGATAGAAAAAAAGGAAAAAGAACATTATGAGATATTACAGCGGCGCCAGGACGAAGAGGAAGAGGCGCGGTCAGAGGAGCTGGGAAATACGCCTGAGTCACTGTTCATCATTTATGTGTCCAACCTCGTAGATTGATCATTCAAATAAAATTTACAGTATTTCTAAAAGCTGTCATTTTTATTGGCAGTACAGTATAGTATTTGGTTTCGTTCTTTAATACTGTGCTCATTTTTTTTTTAATCTACAAAGGTTCGAACTTTGAGAGAGTTTAAACAAGAGAGAAATGTGAGAAAATGTTAATGCCTGTGTGAGAAAAGTGTATAAAGTGTGTGGTGAGGGGTTTTACGACAAGAAACATATAGAATAATTGTAAAAAATAAAGCTGATACTTTGCAGATTTTGCCTCTTGCGGGTTATTTTTAGAACGATAAACGAGGGGCCACTGTAAGTTGAAATATGAAACACACTGACACCACACGGGGGAGAATTCTGTCCTATATTACACAAAACTGACACCTGTGAGGTTTAAGCCAATTAAAATATAATCATAATTTTGTTATCTCCTCAAAAACATAAGGTTCAACACAATTTACAAAAAAAACCGTCATTTTTCTGACACTTTAAACATGATTTCTGCAAAATAAAGCTGTTTTCTTATATTTTTATTTGTCAAATAATAGTCTCTGTGTTACATTAGAGGAGTTTTGATGGTTGCTAGGTAACAGTTATGGGATTCCCTAGTGTGACGTCATGATTTCCAACCAGGAAGTAACATCTGAAACCTAAAAAATGGCCAAACTGGGGAAAGAAAATGTAAAAATTGGTAGTAAAATCTTACATATAATGAGCTTAAAGGTCCCGTATTATGCAAAAACCTCCTCAAAAACAGACCTGGAGTTGTGTTTTGTTTCATTCACACACGTTTGAGTAACACTTTATTATTAGTCTGTAACATCTCCAAAGTTCAAAATGCTCTGTTCCACATTGTGATGTCATGAAGTGGTAGTTTTCAAGTTAACAGCTACATTTTACCTTTAGTTCAGTAAAGATTGACAATTCCAGTCGCTGAAATGATCCAAATGATTCTAGTGAAGTTGTATGGAGTTTAAAAAGACAGCAGAGCACTTCCTGTATTACCACATGATGACATCACAAGGTGGAAGAGAGTGTTTTCTGTTTGAGACAAGAACTCGGCCTAAATCTGCAGGGTTTGTGTGTGAAACATGTGTGAATGAAACAAATGAGGATGCAAACCTGTCATGGGCTTTTTCACCAATCAGAGAAAAGCAAAGGCTATAAAAACAAAATGGCGGCTTCCAAATACAATAATAATACGGCAGGACTGACGAACAGCATGTCCTCTTATAAAATAAACAAATAACGGATTAAACACTTGTGTGCGAGTCATGTTTTTCGTCTCGGGAATAATCCAGAGGAGATGTTTTCTGCATTTGAGGCACATGCTTCAAACAGCAGCTGTGGTTGGACCGTCTCAGGTTCTGACAGTCGTTTGACATGGTTTATAGTCTGATCCAGACTGTTCTGCATTAAAACAAAGTGCTCCTCGCTGACTAGTCTCTATGGATTTGGCGACATGTTCCACTGTATGGCATTAATCTTTATGAGTCTTGAATAAAATGCATTATTATCTATCTCTATGGAGACAAATAGTCGGCTAAACACATTTTAAACAGACTGTATTATTAAAAGGCAAGTTTACTGTATATAAATGGACATAGCTAACCTGCTAGCCACTACACTCCAAACAGGAAGTGATCATGGGCGAACTTCCAGCTCCATCGACTCCGGCTCCAATTCGCTTTACATTGAAAAACTGTGGCCCCTCTGTCTGTAACTGCTGCTGTCAGACTCGTCATTTTGGTCTTAAAATGTTTGTATTAACCCGCTCTATATGATCCAGGTGTTTTTATTTCGGGCTGTCTTCCACAACCTCGCTCCAGATTGGCTCTTTGGTTGCTGCGATACTCTCCAAATATAGAACTTGGCTCCGAATTGGCCCCTATGACTACTTTAGCCTCGACGAGCTTCATTTGACGTCACCCTCACTCTTTATACAGTCTGTGGTAATAAGCCATAAAAGTGATTTATTCAACCCTCTACTTCTCAAATCTTACATTATTACACAAAACAATCCCAGGGAGCTCCACACCTGGCAACAACAACATACATAAGCCGATATAGTAGTTATCGTGACAGGCCTGGACATACCAGGTCTGTGCAGAGGCGAGCCCACTTTCTACTAGAATGTGAACGCATGATTTTTAAATTTTTTTTCTTTTTGCTGTTTAATCTTATGCTAAACAGACATTGTGATGAAGTTTCTTGAGTAAAAATGATGAACAAAAAATTAAACAAAACAAAAAAATAGGAAATGATAAATATGATTATTTTAGGATGTTTCCACGACAACCAGGTCCTTCAGTTACAAGCTCTGTATTTAAGATCTTTTATGTGCAATTTGTTTTTTAATGTACTTTCAGAAATAATTATTTGTAAAAAGTACTGTGGAATAATACAGACAGTGCAATAGCATCTCCAGGGAGTCAAGGAGATCGCCTACAGAAAAGTTACACAGTGCACCTTTAAAGGGCCCATATCACGCTGTTTTCTGATCTATGTTCAAATGTTGTTTCCTCTTGAAGTTGTGTTTTGTTTCATTCACACATGTTTAACGCACTAACCCTGCAGATTTAGGCTGAGAAAACACTCTGTTGCACCTTGTGATGTCATCATGTGGTAATACAGGAAGTGCTCCACTGTGTTTTTAAACTTCACACACCTTCACTAGAATCATTTGGATGATTTTAACTCTGGAAATGATCATCTCTGCTAAACAAGTCGCTGTAAACTTGAAAACTACCACTTCGTGACATCACAAGGTGGAACAGAGTATTTTGGGCTTTGGAGATGTAGAGAGTCGAATAATAAAGTGTTACTCAAACATGTGTGAATGAAACAAAACACCACTCCGGGTCTGTTTTTGAGGAGGTAACAGTGTTAGAACATGACTTGACGCTCACAAGAGTCAATTTTGTGTAATATAGGCCGTTTAAGCTCATTATATGTAAGATTTTACTACCATTTTTTTTTTTTTTTCCCCCAGTTTGGCCATTTTTTGGTTTCAGATGTTACTTCCTGGTTGGAAATCATGACGTCACACTAGGGAATCCCATAACTGTTACCTAGCAACCATCAAAACTCCTCTAATGTAACACAGAGACTATTATTTGACATAAGTTAATGTTCATATCTTGATTTATGGATAAAAAAGCTAAATAAAAACATCAGGATCACGTAGAGTGGGTTAATACCGCCCACACCGCTAGATTAGCACAGAGCAGTGCTTAGCAACGCTGTCAATCAAACCTGTTGCTAACGCTAGCAGGAGTGACCTCGGGGAAAGAAGGCGCCTAATTTTTCTGTTATTAAAGTTCATATCTTTAGTTACTGACACAATAGTGAAATAAAAACACCAGGCGGCTAGCAGGTTAGCTGTGTCCATCCATGTAGTCTGTGGGTACAACTGCAGGTATGTTTTTGATGTGGAAAAAGCATAACGTAGATCAGAAAATAGTGTAATATGGGCGTTTTAAGTTTGGACTGGGGTCATAAACACTGAAGGTCTGGGAGTGAGTGTTTCTCCTTGCCTGTGCTTACCTTAAGACTAAAACACGTCCCTGCTACTGCTGAAGGGATACATCATTTTGATGGGCTGCTCATCTGTTCCTTGAGACTGAGCCAACGGCTGCAGTCAAACTCTATGAAGCGAACGTGGATTTATAACACGAGAGGTACACACCGAAGGATAAACATATGTATTATCGACGTGCGCTCTTAAAACTCAGGTCTGCAGCAGTAAATAAGACGATGCATCCAGAGTGTCAGTGACCTTACGCTGCGGGTTTAAATTATAGATTATATAAATGGACATAGCTAAACCGCTAGCCTCATTGTTCCAAACAGGAAGTGAGCATGGGCTGCACTTCCGGCTCCATCAACTTTGGCTCCAATTCACTTTCTATTGAAAAAATGTTGCCCCTCTCTCTTTAACTGCTGCTGTCAGATTCGTCATTTTGGTCTTAAAATGTTCATATTAACCTGCTCTACATGATCCTGTGTTTTTATTTCACCATTTTGTTCGTAAATAGAGATATCAACATTAATAACAGACCAATGAGGCGCCTTCTTTCCATGCTATGTGTGATGTCATTCTTGGTCCACTTCTTTACACCGTCTATACAGTGGTCCCTGGTTTATCACGGGAGTTATATGTTTCTTGGCTGTAAAACCCCTCACCACACACTTTATACACTTTTCTCACACAGGCATTAACATTTTCTCACATTTCTCTCTTGTTTAAACTCTCTCAAAGTGCAAACCTTCGTCGGTGCCTTTGTCGGTGCAGAACGTTTCATCGACATCATACAGCACTTCAGAGTCACACTGCGATCCAACATTTATGTAAATTTGTCTGACACATTCTGTACTGTACAGGAGACACGGAGGAGACTGATGGACAATGGTCTACAGTCCCTCAGCCAATCAGGACGCAGAACACAATGGTCTACAGTCCCTCAGCCAATCAGGACGCAGAACACAATGGTCTACAGTCCCTCAGCCAATCAGGACGCAGAACACAATGGTCTACAGTCCCTCAGCCAATCAGGACGCAGAACACAATGGTCTACAGTCCCTCAGCCAATCAGGATGCAGAACACAATGGTCTACAGTCCCTCAGCCAATCAGGACGCAGAACACAATGGTCTACAGCCCCTCAGCCAATCAGGACACAGAACACAATGGTCTACAGTCCCTCAGCCAATCAGGACGCAGAACACAATGCATGTTCATACGATGTTAAAAAAGCATTAAAAAAATCCACGAAACAGCGAGGCCGTGAAAGGTGAACCGTGATACAGTGACAGACGGCTGTAATCACACAGCTGGTCGAATCACACGTCTGACGTGAGTTAAACAGTAACACGGGTTTGAATGGACTCCACCAGAACGTCTCCAGGCTTTGATCCACGTCTCACCACATGATTTTTCATATCTGTGTTTGGAGGTTTTAAACTGAAGTGTGAGTGTGTGGACTGAAGTGAACACTGCTCGTCTCCTGGTGCATGTGGCAGCAAAGTGCTTCATTTATTTATGCAGGATATGAAAGAAGCTTAAGAGTGAATTCAACCAGGAGAACCACATTTACAACCTCGATCTGACGCCGCAGCGAACACAGCCCCGTAATCAACCACAGCAGCTTTGGAGCTATTCATATAAATGCACTCTCTGCCCTCTCATGTGGACAATAGGTTCTGAGCAGTAACTTAAAGGGCCCATGTTACACTATTCTCTGATCTATGTTCTAATGTTTCCTCATCACAAACAGACCTGGAGCTGTGTTTTGTTTCATTCTCACATGTTTAACAAACACACCTGCAGTGACGTGCGTCACAGAGAAAAATAAATAAAATAGTTATATTTATCCAATAATTTGTACTATAAATTTATTTTCTATTTAAATTTGCAATTTTATTCTTTTTTTACTCAAAATCGCTGAATTTGTACGTTTACCGTTGAAATCCTGAGAGGAGACGCGCGGTGAGGCACAGGCCGTTCGTGCCTCACGTGGACTGACTGTGCTGTAGCTAAACTTTAACCTTTAAAGGGCTGAGTACATTATAGCGGCTGTGAAAAGGCGCCGGGTGAGGCACGCAGTTACCCTGCCTCATGTGAAAAGTTATATGTTCTATTTTCTATCTCCCGTGTGAATTGTCTTGCAAATTGTAAACATTTTTAATGTTTAATGTTGTTTGAGAGAGACAAGAAACTTTACACATATTTATTGATTTTTATTGATTTTTATTTTTGTTAATGCAAAAACACGTCTGGCAGGTTCTTGTGTTGGCTGGATCTAAGGTTTGGAAGGCCCAGATGTGCTGGACCTTTTTGAGAAGACTGAGATGCGTTTGATCCATTTGGGTTTTGTGAAGAATGGTTTGTTTTGGCGGCGTCGCAGGAGCTTGCACAGCCTTGAAAATAGAGCACGCAGAGGACGAGGAATCAGCCTGTTAAATGTGGACTTGGAGGCTTTTTCTGGCACAGTTAGGAGCTCTGTGACCTCTGACCTCTGTAGCAGGTTCATGATGTCCTCTATTGCAACAGCAGCAGACGGTTCCTCCTTCATTTCCTCTAAAACTGCAGTTATGTCTGGTTCATTGTCCAGTTCATTTTGCTGGACATAAGCATCATCAGGTTTAGATGCAGTTTGACTTGTGTCGTGGTTGACAGGTTCCTCTTGAGCCTCTGTAACGTTGGTCTCTGTGTCCTTTAATATCTCATTACACTCTGCAGGCTGTTCTTCCATCTTTGACTCCAAAAGTGCAACCATGTCCAGTCCATTTCCTGGTTCATTTTGCTGGACGTCATCAGGTCCATCAGCTCTAGAAGCCATCTGAGCTGTTTCACATTTGACGTCTTGAGCCGGGGTTGTTCTCTCATCAGCCTCAGCCTCTACATTGACTGTTTTTTCAGTACTTGCAAGTTCAGGGGAAACTAGTCTTATTTCACCAGGAGATGTATTTTGGCGAATAGGATCTGTTGGTTTGTTTGGTTGACCCTTTTCTCCACTTGACTGAGAGGCCACATGTCCATTGGTACAGTAATGTTCAGTTGATCTTTGAGACTGGCAGATGAATATCTCACCAGGGGAACCAGTGTTTTCATCAGCCCCATTAAAGGAGCAAACCCTAGTGGAGCCTTCATCTGTGCAGCCGCTGAAGTCGTTTGCAGCTAATGCTTCTTTGTTTTGCTTCTCCGCAATCTTCTCGAGACTCTCTCGTTGCAGAGGGCCATATGTAGTCTCAGCGACACGCATCAACTCATGGGCCTCCTCAGTGTAGTTATCACCTTTGGGCAAATGGTCCATGGTGATAAACGGGTGGAGCAGGGCTTGTGCTGGAGTAATCCTCTTCTCCGCGTTGATCTCCAACATTTTGCTCAGGAGGTCGTGAAACGCATCCCTGTCATTTGACTCTTGTTCTGATACAAACTCTCTGGATGTTTTGATGAGTTCTTCCAGGCTAGAGGCTGAACGCTGCTCCTCAGACATGTCAGGATCCTCGCCCGTGGATTCTTTGAACTCTTGTAGAGTTTTGAGTCTCCAGTTGTTGTTTTCTGAGACAAAGTACTTCTGGCCGTACAATGCCTCGTCCAACAGGTCCTTCGCTGGTGTTCCCAAGAAGTGGGCGAGCTTTGTCATGTTGTCAAAGTTGGAGTAGCCTGTGAAATCATCAGCGGCCTCATAGCAGAAGTAGAGGAGGCAGCAGGCCAGGCTCCACATGTCTACAGCCTCCCACAAAGGCAGTCCCAGTGTCACCTCTGGAGCGCGAACAAACATGGGCTGCATCATCCGTCCAGGGAGCACTTCGTCCAAGCACCTGGCCAGACCAAAGTCTATCAGCTTCACTTTAAACGGTTGCTCCCTGTGGTTCACCAGCATTATATTGTCTGGTTTGATGTCGGAATGAATCACGCCGACATCCTGCAGTCCTTGCAGAGCTATCAGGAGCTGCTTTGCCATTGGACGAGCTTGGCTCAGGGAAAAAGGAAACTCCTCCTGCATGAGGTCGTACACACTTATGTCCAGCATCTCAAAGACCATAGACTGACGGTCTTTGAAATCAAAGAACTCGATGAATCCCACGAGGTTGAAGACGTCTGGGTCCAGTGAGCCTATGTGTTTTAACATCTTCAGCTCCCTCTTGAAATTCAAACACATTTTTTTTCTCTTTCTTTTTATGACTTTTAGAGCCACAATTTCATTTGTGGCTCGATTGCGGCACTTTGCAACCCTTCCAAAAACTCCCTCTCCAAGTACTTCTAACAACTCGTACTTGGTCTCGGGGTCGGTTTGCGAGTCCTTGTTCGGGACATTGGTTAAAGTCATGGCTGAAGACATCTTGATAATTGCGTGCTGATAGTTCACGAGCTCTGGTGAGTGTGGCTTTCTCTGGCTGAGTCTGAGGTGAAGTGACCTTTAGGACGTGACTCGTCCAGAGAAGAAAACATCACAGCATCAGAGTCTAGAACCACATCAGAGTCTAGAACCACCGTTACCGTGGAGATTCAGCTCTGTCTATGACATCATCACTGTCATTATTTATACAAGCTCCACACCTACAGTTAATATAATGAAGTTTTACCTTTACTACAAAACTGAGTGAAAATCATTTATTATAATTTGAATAATAATTGAATGAAAATAAAGCAGAGTGATCAAGCATGGCACTTTTAAAACTCGTGTTGTTCATTCACTCCCCAAAGTCAGAGTTCATTAGTCTGAGCTCGTAGCATGGAGGCCTCCAGTCAGTTATTCATAATATTCATGTATTTATTTATGTACTTGCAATTACTGCCTTCTAATAAAAGCTGTTATCTGTTTCTTTCACGTGTGTTTTGTCTTGAACTGTGCGAAGCATCCTGAAAATCGCAGTAGTCTCATACAATACAATCAGAGGCAAGATGTTTGATTTGTATTGCCCAAGGGAACTACAACAAAAGCTGGGATCAAACAGACAATCTTTGACCATTATTTTTACCATTTCTGCCAGTTCAGATAACGCAGGCTGCAGGACAGTACAGTGGTCCCTCGTTTATGGGTTATGTTCTAAAATTAAAGTAAAATATCAGCTTTATTTTTTACAATTATTCTATATGTTTCTTGTCTGTAAAACCCCTCACCACACACTTTATACACTTTTCTCACACAGGCATTAACATTTTCTCACATTTCTCTCTTGTTTAAACTCTCTCAAAGCTCAAACCTTCATAGATTAAAAAAAATATATACATATTATAGAATGAAACCACAGACCTGTTTTCATGCCTAAACATTTGTTTGGGAAATAAAAATATAAATGTTTTCCTATACTGTAAATAAAAATTACAACTTTTAGAAATACTGCAACAAATTTAATTTCAATGATCAACCTACGGGGTTGGACACATGAGAAATTATTAATAGTGACTCGTGTATTTTACACTTCCTCTGACAGTGCCTCCTCGTCCTGGTGCCGCTGTAGTGACAATCCAACATTTATGTAAATTTGTCTGACACATTCTGTACTGTACAGGAGACACGGAGGAGACTGATGGACAATGGTCTACAGTCCCTCAGCCAATCAGGACGCAGAACACAGGATGTAAAAAAAAAAAAAAAAAAAAAAAAGCATGTGAAAATGCACCAAAAATCTCCGCGAAACAGTGAAGCAGTGAAAGGTGAACCGTGATATAGTGAGAGACAACTGTAGTTGCAAACCTAATTTTTGGTCCATAAAGTTTTGGAGATCTCAAGAGCTTCCCACTTCAACACAGACGTCTTTACAATTATATTCTCAACTTTCAAATTTAGCTTTTTTTTTTTTTTCCAAAACTTCAGTGTAATGTTTTGCCCACGACTTCCAAGATAATGTTTGGCTCCATGTTTGGTCCTTTTAAATGTGTGTTGGTCTGTTGTCCATGTCCCACAGTGCACATTTAAAGCCATAATCACCACGGTAACAAGAGTTTTATTGCCTGTAGGACTGTAGATAAGGACAATAACCCCCTCATGGCTTCACTGGAGACTCTGCGCTCCACTGATACAACAGATACATGGGACACACGCCTCATGAATATTCCACAGGGGCTTTATGTGCTGGACACAGGTAATGTCCAGCATAAAACAGACTTGTTTTGCATTTGCGTCGGAGACTTGTCTAAACCTCACAACAAACAGCTCTGTAGCATCATCCATTCACCCTAAACAGTGGTTCTTAACCTCGTTGGAGGTACTGAACCCCACGTTTCACCTGCACATTCACCAAACTCTTCTTTATTGAAAAATAAAATGATTTTAATGTTTAACCTTATGTATTCCAATAATGAACTTATTGTATTTAGGCCATTTATTATTTTTTACATTTTAACACACACACATCACCTAATTTCCATCAGGTACAATAATAATGAATTTACTGCAAATCAGTGACTTCTGCTGTTTCCTTTGAGACCAGTTCAGAAATGCGGCTTCACCTTGTGCCTCATGTCATTTTCACTTCGACACATCGAAGGTGCATTTGTCGAACTGGGACACGGCGTCTGGAGACGCTCACAGTCCGCGAGTCGATTGGCGATGACAGAATCTGACACTATAGAGTTAAAAAAGAAATCACACGACAAAACATCACGACCGTCACAAGTTGATACTGAGTCACTAAATTCTCTGCAGCACAGACTGAACAAACAGCTGAACCTGCACCAGTGATGGACAAGTCTCATCACGAATCATATGAGTCGGGTCTTGACCTCCACCGAACCCCGAGGGTTCAATCGAAACCAGGTTAAGAACCACTGATATGAACAGTATGAAATAAAAAGCTGGTTTTGTATTGTTTTTATCCTTATTTTGGTTCCCCAATTTTCAGTGGATTGAAGTAATTACATTTCTTGAGTCCCGTGTCTGGATCAAACCATTTAGCTCCTTTAGCGTTGGTCTCGGTCCTTTAATTATAACCTCCTGCTTCGACCCTAAGTCCAGTTTAGAAAACTGCTTGAGCTTTAATATATAATCTTCCTCCATTTAAAAAGTAGGGCCAGACATGAAGAAAAAGTGAATTGCTAAAGTTGACTTGCTAAATCAAAATTATAGTTAGGACCCTGTTCTACGGGAGTTACAAGAATCCCTGGGCCCACGAGTGCCCCCTAACATGAGGCAGGGTAACTGCGTGCCTCACCCGCCGCCTTTTCACAGCCGCTATAATGTGCTCAGCCCTTAAAAGGTTAAAGCAGCAGCTTAGCTACAGCACAGTCAGTCCATGTGAGGCACGAACTTCTCAGGATTTCAACGGTAAACGTAAAAATTCAGCGATTTTTAGTTTAAAAAAAAAGAAGAAAATTGCAAAGTTAAATAGAAAATAACTTTATAGTACAAATAATTGGATACATATAACTATTTCATTAATTTTTTCTCTGTGATGACAGGTGAGGCACTGCCTCCCCTGCCTCACCTGACGCATGTCACTGGCTGTAATCCTACTTGGCTTAATAATAACTGTGAATAGATTGTTGCTCTACATTGTTGTGATGAAATCTGTCGTCTTGGTGTTTAAACGGGGGTTTAATAGGTTGATATTAAAGTCGCCACATACTATATGCATCTTATTTATATTACTAAATAAACTATTTAGTGGTTAAATATATCTAGACAAGATCCAGATTCTGTACAGACAGCTCACTATTATGTTCTTTGTTCCTTGTACATGTATTTCAATCGTTAGACATTTCATCTATTGAAGTTGACATACTGTCTGTTATATTACTTCTGAACTCAGTATCTACAAACAGAGCTGCTCCTCCTCCTTTTCTACAAGTCCTGTGTAAACAACTCAGATCCCTCCATTTCCACGTTATAACCCTCCTCTACATCTAACCACGTCTCCGACACTGCAGTAATAGTACATTTGTTAAATTGCTTCAAATATTCTTTAATGTTATTATAGTTTTTATGTAGACTCCTTATATTAAAATGTTTTATGGTAAAGTTTTTTCCAGTGTTAACATTTTTAAATTGCTCATCACTGTAGTTTTCACAATTATCTTTTGTGCTATTGAAAAAGTTATTATCAGGATCTATATCATTACCAAACTCGTTCACAAATTTTAGAAAACTGCTCATGTGAGAAATCAGAGGGATTCTTTTAACAGAAAAGTTTATTATGTAGAAATGATTTAGCATAATGTTTTCTGGCTTTGGTCATTTCTGGTACATTGTTTGATTCCTACTTTTGTGCAGCTCTTCTTCAGTGTCCACCAGCCTGGAATAAACAGGTTTCCTGCTGTTTGCTGCTTCCTTCTTTCAATCAAAGAAACTTGGCATAAGACGTCTTTACAGCGAGGACTAAAAGCTGTTTTTTCACTAAGTCCAGTTTGTTAAAATCTTCAACAGACTTTTCATGACGACCTTCAACTGAATTTCATACGTTTTAGTATCTGAAACCATAGAGCTAAAGATGATCATTACTTATTAAGATTAACAAACCAGACACATGTTCAGTTCTGTCTGTGCTTCATGTACGTGTTTATATATGTGTTATGTAAGGGTTGATTACACATGTTACAGTTCACTTGTTGGACCACGAGATGGCGCTGTTATGTTTGTAATACCTGTAAGAAAATTTACTTGACCCAGTTTCTTTTAGAAATTTCATTTTTAATTCCCCTTCATTTATAAGACCATGAAGATGATAAATTTTCATTTGGAACAATATTGTGAATGTTTAGTTTATCAAAAGTCTAGTTAAAAGTCACAAAAACTACTTCCTGTTTGCCGGTTCAGTCTTTTATGCTAATGCAAAGTCTTACCCGACAGAGTGCTATTTAAGAAACTATTGAGAAGTAAAGTTGTCGTAATGTTCGGGCTGGCGGGACCAAAAAATGCAGAACTCGGGAAGGTTTACAGTGTTTCTTTACAATAGTGAATCAAACAAGCAAATGATGGTGGATCAGACGAGGAGCAGGGAGCAGGGTGCGAGCCAGGGTCCAATGACGGGAAGTGCAGAGACGAAGACGAGGCAGACAATACCGCAGCGGGGAGGCAGGGTCAGGAGCAGAGCCAGAGGCGAGGGAGCTGAGCCGGTCCAGGGAGCAGGAATCTGAAGAGCAGCAAAATCCAATGAGCAGGGAAAAGACAGGCAACAAACATTTACTAAGCCGAGCAAAAAGTAGTCACATTGACACGCGGACGATCTGTCACCGAGTGTAAGGTCCTGGCTCCTCTTATCCACGGCGGGTGGCGTTGATGGATTCCAGGTGTGCGCGGGAGGAGGCAGGACTCCGCCCAGCTCCAGACTCAGGCAGGTGAGGGAGGGAAGGAGCAACACACGAGGCAGGAAATACAGGGATCATGACAAATATAAAGTGTTCATATCGTTCATTACGTATAGTCTGGAAAATACTGTAGTTATTTTCAAATTAAAAACGTGCAGGATTACGCAGACATAAACTCACGAGTCCATGTAAATTAAACTTTTAGAAAACTAATGAGGGAACGTTGTTATAACATGATTAAAAGCTCATAAAAGTACATTTTTTTCTGCCATTTACCAAATAATTAAACAGAAGTTGATGTGGAGCACAGCATAATGACGCAAAACTAGCTACGTCTAATTAGCTTCAACCAGGATATTATAAAGTAAAGCTACGTTAAAAATTTTCTGATCTTTTCTGATCACAAACAGACCTGGAGTTGTGTTTTGTTTCATTCACACATGTTTAACACACAAACCCTGCATATTTAGGCTGAGTTCTTCTCTCAAATTGAAAGCACTCTGTTCCACCTTGTGATGTCATCATGTGGTAATACAGGAAGTGCTCCACTGTGTTTTAAAACTTCATACACCTTCACTAGAATCATTTGGATCATTTCAGCCTCAGAATTGCCAATCTCTACAGAACAAAAGGTAAAAGGAGCTATAAATTTGAAAACTACCACTTCATGACATCACTAGGTGGAACAGAGCATTTTGAGCTTTGGAGATGTTGCAGAATTACTCAAACATGTGTGAATGAAACTAAACACAAATCTGGGTCTGTTTTTGAGAAGGTAACAACATTATAACATGGTTTAAAGCTCACAAAAGTCAATTTTGCGTAATATGGGACCTTTAAAAATAATTCCCCTGACAAACCCCGGCTTGTTCCTCCTTGTCGCGGTGTTTCGGGCTAACACTGAGTATAGTGAGGATAATTGGTGTAACTGCTGTGCTCTGCTCCTGAATGCTGCACATTACAGTAATGAGCCTCTTCCTGGTGGCCTGGTAAAACTGCAGCAGGTGGGAGTCAAAGGTTTTAACTACAGCACCTGTGGCTTTAAACCTGCACAACAACACCAATAAGAAGAACAGGTGCACACGTTAATGCTTCTGTAATGGATTATTTTACCAGCTACTCTGAGTATGGAGATTACATCATCTTTTGTCAAACAACAGTGAAAAACCTTCAACTTCAAAGGATCATCTTTATCTGAGGGTCTTACTGCGGCCCTAAAGGCAGTTCACCTTTCGTAACCTCATTGTTTCGAAGATTTTTTTGTGTAGTTTGCATGTTTGTTTGTTTTTACATCGTATGAATGAGCATTGTGTTCTGTGTCCTGATTGGCTGAGGGACTGTAGACCATTGTGTTCTGCGTCCTGATTGGCTGAGGGACTGTAGACCATTGTGTCCTGCGTCCTGATTGGCTGAGGGACTGTAGACCATTGTGTTCTGCGTCCTGATTGGCTGAGGGACTGTAGACCATTGTCCATCAGTCTCCTCCGTGTCTCCTGTACAGTACAGAATGTGTCAGACAAATTTACATAAATGTTGGATCAGTGTGACTCTGAAGTGCTGTATGTTTGCAAGTTTTCTCCCCGACAAAACCCACAATGTCGATGAAACGTTCTGCACCGACAAAGGCACCGACGAAGGTTTGAACTTTGAGCGAGTTTAAACAAGAGAGAAATGTGAGAAAATGTTAATGCCTGTGTGAGAAAAGTTTATAAAGTGTGTGGTGAGGGGTTTTACAGACAAGAAACAGATAGAATAATTGTAAATAATTAAGCTGATACTTGGCGGATTTCACCTATTGAGGTTTATTTTTAGACCCAGGGAAAACTGTACTCCACCCAGAGCCCTGAGGTCAGAGGTCAGCTGACCAAAGCCAAGCTCAAGACCAGAGGTGACCGAGCCTTTTCTGTGGCAGCGCCCAGACTATAGAACAGCGCCCTCTGCCTGTCAGACCCTCTCAGTCTTTATAGTTTAAGACTAGACTGAAAACTACCCTGGTATTTAACACTACACAGGTGTTTTATTGTTCTTTTCCTACGTTTTGTGTGATCTGTATATTTGTTTTTTTGATTTTTTTGTGAAGCACTTTGGTCAGCTCAAGTTGTTTTAACTACGCTATATAAAAAAAAAAAAAAAAAAAAATCAGTTGAAGTGAATTGAAAGCTGAATTAGAAATGGGCCAAGAAACAAACTATTTCTTTTTGCAATATTACGAAAACAAGATCTGCAGCCACAAGTCGTCAAGTCGGAAATACTCGTTTTTGGCAACTCATTGAAAAATGCATAAATTCATGAATCAAAACAGCCCCAAGTCTGAATGTAAACACCAGCTCCTAACACATGTTTCTGCCATTTTTTATTTAGCTTGATGCTTCCTACAAATATCCAACCTCATAATGTAAAGGTGCACGGTGTAACTTTTTAGCTAAAGGACTCGCCGTGTGGTCGTCACCATGGAGATTGTGTTAATCCTGTCTAGTTATGTCACCAGAACAAGCCATCTGGAACTGAATAAATCCAATATAGAAAGATAGATAAGTGTAATCGCATACAGGGGGCGCTAGTAGCTCAGTTGTTGTGTGTTTGTTCACCGATCTCAAGGTTGGCGGTTCAAATCCAGCTCTTGACCGAAAAAAAAAATCACTGGTAGAGCAGGTAGATCCACTGACCCATGGGTTGGTGGTGCGATTCCAGCTCCTACAGATGATCACTGTTGTTGTGTCCTTTGGCAAGACACTTAACTTTCCTCACCACCAGTGTCTGCGTACACTGGTGTATAAATGTGTGTGCATGAGTCACAGACTGTATAAAACAGTGGACTAAGTGAGTGTGATGTCACCCATAGCAACGCTGTCAATCAAACCTGTTGCTAACGCTAGTGGGAGTGACCTCAGGGAAAGAAGGCACCTGATTTGTCTGTTATTGATGTTCATATCTTGATTTACTGACATAATCTCGAAATAAAAACCTCAGGATCATGCAGAGCGGGTTAATACGAGCATTTTAAGTCCAAAATGACGAGTCTGACAGCAGCAGTTACTGATTTGAGTCGATGGAACCGGATGCGCGCCCATGCTCACTTCCTAGCTGGAACGTGGCGGCTAGCACGTTAGCTATGTCCAGTTATATATACTGAACAGTCTATGACGTGTATGGGCGAATCGTTCCTTGACGTAAACCACTTTGAGTGCCTTGAAGATGGAAAAGCTCTATATAAAAATATGACCATTTACTGTAGAACATTCCAGGCAGATCGATAACATCTCCATGGAGACAAGCAGATGAAAAGTGACTTAGCTCATCTTTAATTGAACCAGACAATGAAACCTCTTTGTGGTGTCGAGGTTATAAGAGGCCTGATCATCAGTATTCAGCGCAGAGTCTTAATATCTAATGTAGCTTCTGGCTTTGGACAATTTAGTGAAAGAACTTGCGGCGCTCTTAAATTTTACGAGTGTGCCATGGATCCACCTTTTGTACCCTGCATAGATTTGGATTTATCTGTGCTCCCATCTTTCTTAAGGCAGAACAGAAAGCGTGTTGATTTAAATGGGTTCTTAAATGGCATCTGAAGCCGTAAATCTCTGTGTGGGGATAAACGCAGGAGCCTGCCAACTGAAGTGCTCCTGTTATTTATGGAGATGATGATGCTGCTTTTTCCAATCGTGGAGCGGTTCCAAAACACTGGAGCTCCCTGGGTTTACGCTCAGAAGGAAGTAAATGAGTGACACATTGTTCTTTTATAATATGGAAATAATGAACAGCTCCTCACAGATCCCGGGGGAATTCTGTTATGGAAAATGTAAACTCAAACGGGACTGTCATATTGTTTACTACTGAAACTGAGGGACACTTAGACAACAGCTAATAGTGGATATTACAGTGTGCTACCAGTCAGAAGTTTGGACACACCTTCTAATTTAATGTTTTTACTTCACAGCTGAGCCACGTCAGTGTCAAGAAATGCCAAAAGTTCAAACCAGAGTTCAAAACAAAAGGTAAACGCTATTTTTTACATATTTAAAATCTAAAACTTAGATTAGTTTTGACTTATTTTGAGTTTATTTTTTTGTCTACAGTTGTCCCTGGTTTATCGCGGGGGTTACTTTATAAAAATAACCCGCAATAGGTGCAATCTGCTTTATTTTTTACAATTATTCTATATGATTCTTGGCTGTCAAACCCCTCACCACACACTTTATACACTTTTCTCACACAGGCATTAACATTTTCTCACATTTCTCTCTTGTTTAAACTCTCTCAAAGTTCAAACCTTCGTCGGTGTCTTTGTCGGTGCAGAACGTTTCATCGACATTGTGGGTTTTGTCGGGGAGAAAACTTGCAAACATACAGCACTTCAGAGTCACACTGTGATCCAACATTTATGTAAATTTGTCTGACACATTCTGTACTGTACAGGAGACACGGAGGAGACTGATGGACAATGGTCTACAGTCCCTCAGCCAATCAGGACGCAGAACACAATGGTCTACAGTCCCTCAGCCAATCAGGACGCAGAACACAATGGTCTACAGTCCCTCAGCCAATCAGGACGCAGAACACAAAGGTCTACAGTCCCTCAGCCAATCAGGACGCAGAACACAATGGTCTACAGCGAGACCACGAAAGATGAAGCCCGATAGAGCGAGGGACAACTGTACTACACTCCTTATGAGTTAATCTATAGTCTTGATGCCTTCGGTGAGAATGTACAGTGTAAATAATCACAATGAGAAACATAAATGGAAAAGTGTGTCCTCCATCAGAAAGGTTACGCAGTGCCCCTTTAAAATAAGCTTATAAATCCTGCCGACGTTCACTAAAAGCAGATCATAACCTTTCCTGTGTGCAATATGCTTTTAGTGTATTAGCAATATCGCATGTGTCACTGTTGATACTTTGCAGCTGATGTCATCGTTCCCAGGGAGTGTGACGCTAACTTGAGGCACTGCTCCGTCTGAAGCTCTGTTACTCCAATTAGACTTTAATTTGAAGTTCATTTGAATGCAATCTGACCATAAAGAGCAGATTTTGTTGCTGGAAATACAACACGTTAGCAGATTTGTGCTGTTAAACAAGTTTCTCTCGAATGACGGTACAGTCGCAAGCTAGCTAGCGTTAGCCAACAGTTACTCTTACCGTTTTTGATTAACTTGAAACGGCTAAATGCTAGTATTAATGACAGGCTCTTAAAAAATGAATGAAAAAAAATATATATATACAGTGTTAGCCGTGTTTGCTAATGTGTGCATCACCATATTAACTGCAGAAACTTTCCGCCATCAAAATACAAGTATCAGCAGCAGAAATAACATTGAGAAACTAAACCTTACATCGCCTGGCGTAACTGTGAGTATAAGTAAAACGTCCTTTTCAATCTGATATGGTCAAACGCCCAGACAAGCAGACAAGCACACGGACAGCTGCCAGGCTCCCAGATGGAGGGCAAGGTTCACTTCACGACCGACATCTTAAAAACCATATCAATATTCAGTCCAACCAAGTGTCTGCTGCTATGATTGATGTCTTTCATTGGTCTGGAAACTGAGCCCGAGGAGGCGCGGGAAGATAAAAAAAAGACTATTTACTTGCAACATAAACTTGAGGAATGACTCGGTGATATCATTTTAAAGGTCAATTATGTAACTTTTCGTTCTTTCCCCAACTATTCTCATTGTTTTGGCAGGAATGTCTGACAGTGTTGATACTTTGCGGTGACATCGCGCTGGGGGGTGTTCTACATGCTCAGGGTAGATGCTCAGCAGTTGCCATGGTGACGCAGTGCACACACGTTAGCGAACACTGCCGGCAAAGTTTCAAGATTGTCTGAAAAACGCAAGAAAAAATACAAAATGGATGAAGAGCACATTTTCAGGAGTCTGTGATCAATCCAAGTTTTTATCGTCCTGTTTGAGAGTTAGATTTTCAACAAAAATGTGAGAGGGGCTAACTGAAAAACTGTTCGCTAATGCTAGCTAGCTTGTGACTGTAAAGTTATCTGAGAGGGACTTGTTTTAACAGCACAAATCAGCTCACCTGTTAGCTAAGTTAGTTTTTTTCTGGTCAGATTTTGTTAAAATAAAGCTCAGAGTAAAGTTTAACAAAGTCTCAGACAAAGCAGTGCCTACAGTTAGCGTCACAGCTGCAAAGTATCAATTGCATAAACGTGAGCGCTTGTTTCATTGCATGTGTTTTTATTGCTACAAAAATATCTTGAAAAATGTGCGTTCTTAATGTGGGCGGGGTCACCTCTGCACAGATCCGACCTGTAACTTGGCCTAGTGGCATCAGCTGCTTGTCTCCATGGAGATAGTTAAAAATTCATGGAAAAATTCTGGCAAAGGCATAATATCTCCATGGTGACAAGTAACAGGTGGACCCTCTTTAGAAAAGTTACATAGTCCAGCTTTAACTACAGACAGCGTTTGATTAAAGGGCCTGTATCATGTTATTTCCTCATCTGTCCTATAATGTTGTTGCATATTTAGTTCTCTCAAACAGAAAACACTCTGTTCCACCTTGTGATGTCATCATGTGGTAATACAGTGTAATGTAGCTAGTCCATTTCAGGGGTCTATCTGTGAGGCTAGCACAAAGGACACGATACACAGAGGTTTAAAGGTTTTATTGATAAATGTATCAATTGATGATTGAATTGTTTCAATTTTTTTACTCACCCATGTTGTCTGTCCCAGGTGTTTCGGCCAAATGAGTCCCCGGGGAGCCGAAGCACCTTATGAAGGTTCCGGGACAGACAATTGGGTGAGGGAAAGGAGGGGTGTCTTATATTTTTAGCTGTTGTTACCTAAAGTTGTGTTCACTGTTTAAATAATAAATTCATTGAATATAGATATCTGTTTTTAAACAGCTAATATTATTGGGTAAATATTGACACTGTTTTGTAGAGCTAAATTTTAATAGTATTACTGGATGTTTGCGTACTTACCTGTACTGTAGAGTGGGCCCTACCAATTAAAGAGGTGTCCTATAAAAGGAGCAAGCCTCAGTCTGCTTGAGAGAGGGTGCTGTATGTATAGGCTGTACTGAAATGCTGATTCTTTTAACATTTTTTCTTGTAAATATTTTTTTGGTGTTGAATAAATACACTTGGGGTCTGCACTGGACAACTGTCTCAGCTCTACTCTTTTCCTCCGTAAACCGCTAAAGTTGCTATCCGGGCGATTAAAGTGCTCTACTGTGTTTTTAAACTCCACCCACCTTCACCAGAATCATTTGGATCATTTCAGCTCTGGAATTACCAGCCTCTATTGAACAAAAGGTAAAAGTTGTAGCTATTAACTTGAAAACTACCACTTCATGACATCACAAGGTGGAACAGAGCATTTTGAGCTTTGGGGATGCAGACAGCATCATAATCCAGGGTTATTCAAACGTGTGAGTGAAACAAAGCACAACTCCGGGTCTGTTTTTGATGCGGTAACAACATTATAACACATCCATTTTGTGTAATATAGGACCTTTAACTACAGATTGCTTTGGTTTGATTGATGGGTTGCGCCTGGGTTATTCAGCAGCTAACATACTGTATGAAATCTTGAATCATGAGAGCGTATATCTTAGAGTATAGCTTAGATGACTATAAATATTTAGTATTCGAAACGGAGCAGCCCACGCATCAGTTAATTATTCATAAAAACTATTAGATGCATGTGAGTCCAGTCAGAGCTGAGAAAAGCATGTTTATAATTACATTGGTTATTAATGCGACACATACACAGACCTATAGAACATAATGGCATGAATTGTAATCAGTAAAGACAATGGAAGACTATTAATTATGTAGCCGGAGCAGTAAATCTTTAAACGCCTATTTACCACATTTGGCAATTACAGTGATAAACAGTTTAATCAGTTTGTACAAATGACCTGGAAATACTCTATAGATTTAAAGTGTTCACATGTTTCTTGCTGTTTCTGGTTTGAGCCAGAAACAGCAGGAAAAGTTGGTAATTTTCTGGACCTGGTTTAGTACTTAAAATAGCCCTGAGCTCTGGGGTGCCCCAAGGGTCAATCCTGGGACCCCTGTTGTTCAGTCTCTACGTGTTGCTGTTAGGTCAGGTAATACGCAGCAGTAATATGTCCTACCACAACTCTGCAGATGACTCTCAGATCTATGTCTCACTGCAGCAGGTGAATCTGGACCAGTGGATTCACTCTGACACTGCATCCAACAGATCAGTGTGTGGATGCAAAACAACTTTCTCCAGATAAACTCAGACAAGACTGAAGTCATAGTCTTCAACCCACAGAAACATAGAGAAAGTGTCAGCAGTCACCTCCAGTCTCTCTCTCTAAAACCTTCAAATCAGGCTAGAAATTTAGGGGTAATAATGGACTCAGACTTGAACTTCAACAGTCACATCAAATCAATAACATCTGCAGCTTTTTACCATCTAAAAACATTATAAAAATCAAAGATATACTGTCAAAACCAGATTTGGAGAGACTTATCCTGCATTTGTCTCCAATAGGCTAGACGACTGTAACGTCCTGGTCACTGGCCTCTCCAAATGAACCTTAAGACAGAACAGAACATCCAGGACGCTGCTGCTCAGGTCTGACTAGAACCAGGAAGTACTTCACACATGTGTCCTGTGCTCAGGTCTGTGGCTCCTGTGGCTCAGAGAATAGACTTTAAAGAAGTGAACAAGTCTCTCCATGAACCAGAACCAAAGAACATCTCCCACATGTGAGAGCCACATGAACCATCTCACATTCTGAGGACTAAACCAGGACTAAACCAGGACTACACCAGGTCAAAACCAGGACTAAACCAGGACTAAACCAGGACTAAACCAGGACTAAACCAGGACTAAACCAGGACTAAACCAGGTCAAAACCAGGACTAAACCAGGTCAAAACCAGGACTAAACCAGGACTAAACCAGGACTAAACATGGACTAAACATGGACTAAAGCAGGACTAAACATGGACTAAACCAGGACTAAACCAGAACTAAACATGGACTAAAGCAGGACTAAACATGGACGAAACCAGGACTAAACATGGACTAAACATGGACTAAACATGGACTAAACCGGGACTAAACCGGGACTAAACCGGGACTAAATCAGGTCTAAACCAGGACTAAACCGGGACTAAACCGGGACTAAATCAGGTCTAAACCGGGACTAAACCGGGTCTAAACCGGAACTAAACCGGGACTAAACCGGGACTAAATCAGGTCTAAACCGGGACTAAACCGGGACTAAACCGGGACTAAATCAGGTCTAAACCAGGACTAAACCGGGACTAAACCGGGTCTAAACCGGAACTAAACCGGAACTAAACCGGGACTAAACCGCAACTAAACCGGGACTAAACTGGGACTAAACTGGGTCTTAACCTGGACTAAACCGGGACTAAACCGGGACTAAACCGGGACTAAATCAGTGAATCAGTGTTTGAGTTTTGTTCAGTTTAAACCTGGAACATTCTTCCTGAAGATGTGACACAGACTCGACTTTGACAATGTTTAAATCCAGACTCAGACTTTTCTCTTTTAAAGTTCACTTTATGATGATTATTTATGTTCTGATTTGTTGTTTTGTGAATTTAACGTCTTTCTTATTCTGTAAAACACTTTGAATTACTTTGTGAACCAGTTGCGTCATAGAAACTTGCCTTGTTTCATTCACACTTCCTGTTTATAGTTCGTGTTGTTCTGAGCTTCAGTAATCACTCTGTTCAAATATTCCCTGGATTGTTACTTCGCAGCTAGAATACTGAAGGTCTTCTGCACAGTTTTTAAGTCCATAAATCATCGTTCTGAACTTTCCAGCCAAAATGTGTTATTTACCACCGCGTGTTTATATTATTATGCAGGTCACGTCGCTTAACGGCTTAAAGTGAAAACCTCCGAATAGTTTTGCAAGTGTTAGAACAATATTATAAGTGTGTAATATCGGCTTCCTGACACTGATAGTCCATGCATCACCGGTTTGCACAAGTTTTATGTTTGACTTGAGAGTGGTAAGTTCCCATGCAGGAGACATTACAGGAATCTGAGACGCTGGAAGTCGAAGATACGTCTGAATAACTCACTGAGCTGTGAAGCTTAAAGGGCCCGAGTTACACTATCCTCTGATCTATGTTCTAGTTCTTTCCTCATCACAAACAGAGCTGGAGTTGTTGTTTTGTGTTTCATTCACACATGTTTAACACACAAACACACCTCCATATTTAGGCTGAGTTCTTCTCTCAAACAGAAAACACGGTTCCACCTTGTGATGTCACCATGTGGTAATACAGGAAGTGCTCCACTGTGTTTTTAAATCCCTCACACCTTCGCCAGAATCATTTGGATGATCACTACTGAACTAAAGGTAAAACTTAGCTGTTAAAACTACCACTTCATGACATCACAAGGTGGAACAGAGCATTTTGAGCTTTGGCGATGTACACAAACTAATAACTGCACTTACAAAACACGACTCCAGGTCTGTTTTTGAGGAGGTAACAGCATTATAACATGACGTAACGCTCACAGGAGTCCATTTTGTGTAATATTGGACCGTTAACCTCATTATATGTAGGATTTTATTACCAATTTTTACATTTTTTTTCCCCCAGTTTGGCCATTTTTTAGGTTTCAGATGTTACTTCCTGGTTGGAAATCATGACATCACACTAGGGAATGTTGTTACCTAGCAACCATCAAAACTCCTCTAATGTAACACAGAGACTATCATTTAACAAATAAAAATATAAGAAAACAGCTTTATTTTGCAGAAATCATGTTTAAATGTCAGAAAAATGTGTTTCTTGTGTGAATTGCGCTGAACCTTTGGACAGAATTTCTTTCAGGTGGAGTGTAGTAGATGGTGGTGGTACTTACAGAACACTTTATTGTCCCTGTATGGAGATGTATCCTCTGCATTTGACCCGTCTCGAGATCTTGAGCTTGTTTTGTGCCGTTTACAGTCGACCGTCTGGAGTAACGTGTCTGTTTTGGCTCATACACGAGTCTTAGTCTTAGTCTCACTTTGCTGTTGTTCACTTCAGTCCATGGAAGATATCACTTAAGTGCAACTGTGTGTAACAGACAAGTGATCCGGTGTATTTTTGGCTGCTGCAGTCTCCATGGATCTGTGTGCATTACCCACTTCCACAATAGCAGGCATCATGTTGGCAATAGCTCGCTGGGTACAAATACTATCCCGAGGCCATGCGGTCTGGTTAAAACAGAAACAACATGGCACTTGGAATTGCTTTGATAAATATTAAAGTGCGGAGAGTCCAGGAGGCTCAGCTCATAAAGGGAAAGAGAGAACGTGATAGACAGTGAGAGAGACGGACTGAAAGGAGGGAGGAGGGGTGATTATGGAGCTCAGGCGTCTGTAAAAGCAGCTTTTTCAATCTAAACACAAGGTTACATCCATAAAAGCGTCTAATTGTCGGCACGGCGGCTGATTAGCTGATTATGCCTCATAGCAAGAAGGTTCCAGGTTCGATTCCCGGGCTGCAGCGCTCTCTGCTCCGGACATGTTGCCCCGTGCCGCAACACCAGGCCCGTCAGCACAAAACTGGGGGCCCGGGGCAAGAAGCCACACATGGGCCCCTCTCTAATATTAATGAATAGGTAGAGGTTCAAATTCTGGGCCCCTAACACCTTGGGACCTGGGACAACAGACCCCTGTGTCCCCCCGTCGACTCCCCTGAATCACACTGAAGAAGGGCCTTAATTATATCTTTTAACAAGTTATTTTCACTACAATTATTTTAGTTTTTTGGATTTTTGTCATCTCTTAAATGAACTGTAAGAATTTTTTGAAGTTGTCTGCAAATATTACATAATGAGCTTTTGCAAAACTGGGCCTGCAGGACTGGTGAACAATAGTAACGGGACTTTCGGCTCCTTTGTGAGATCTTCTGAATCCCTAAAGAGCCGTTCAAAAGGCTGGCTCGTTACTGTGTATTTATATGACAAAAGCCAATGTGAGAACTCGTTTTAACAAAAAACTAATCACAGAGAGAAACGACCAAGCCTCATATTTGTTCAGAATGGTTCAAAGTGAGAGTGGGAGTGAGTTTACCCTTTGAAATTATGAAAATAGAGATAAAATGTGATGCCAAATATGTTTTTTTTTGCACAAACCTCTCACTCGTGTCACCTTCTCTCCTTCTGTGCTGATTCTTCTGTGGATTCTTGTGTTCATTCAGCGTTAATCAGCGCAAAAATGCATAAAATTTGGAAAGAAAAAGATTTGGTCCTTTCAAAAATGAGATCTAACCGTTCACATTAAGGAACCGACTTGCTCACGAAGGTCACGAGTTTGCAAAGATTTATCCTGTTGCATTTTATCGTTTGTTCAAAACCCTCTGATATATATTTTTGACAATTTTGAAATCTTTCTGAAACTTACGATTGAAAACTTACATCATACTCTTTGTGTTTATTTTTGAATCGTGAATTTTGCATTTTAAACTCCTGCACAAACATTGAACACATCTGACTTCAGCTATTCCCCGTCTGTACAATATCTCTGTGAAAAAGCGTTCCCTGAGTAAGCTCCTGTGTTCTCCTGTCACCTCCTTGTATAATCCCGGCTGCTTGTTGCATGTCGTTGGCCCTGTGGCTGTCAGCTCGGTGAATGTGCATCCTTGGCTCTTCGGGACCTGTCCTCCCGCCCCCTCTCTGGGCTCGGAGCTCGGAGCACGTCAGGCTGTATTGTTCCGCTGGGGTGTGTAGCTTTAGTCGAGTTGTTGTTTGGCCTGTGTCTTCTGACGTCGTGACACGCCGCCATATTTCTTTCACCTCCCGACAGCCCTGCTTCCAGAGCCCATATTGTGCGACAGCCCTGGAGGTATTTCAAGGTTGGATTTGCATTGACCCTTCTATAGCAGCTGAAACAGGAGCAGGAAGAGTCGGGAAACGCCTGTTGTTGTTTGCCTGGTCAGCCGAAAGTCCACACTTCTCCACGACGTTATGAAGATGTGAGTGTGGACCACAGACTGTATAAAGAAGTGGACGTCACCCACAGCGTTCAGCTCCAGTCAAATGAAGCTCAAGTTCCATATTTGGAATTCTGACCACGAATATCATAGCAACCAAAGAGCCAATCCAGAGCGAGGCTGATGAAGGTAACGCCCTTTCTCGCCTGCACGGCTGGTTCAGCAGAGAGCGTGTGCTTAGCAACGCTGTCAATCAAACCTGTTGCTAACGCTAGTGGGAGTGACTTCAGGGAAAGAAGGCGCCTGATTTGGTCCGTTATGAATGAAAACCTGGACTAAACATGGTCTAAACCAGGACTAAACCAGGACTAAACATGGACTAAACAAGGACTAAACATGGACTAAACCAGGACTAAACCAGGACTAAACCAGGACTAAATCAGGACTAAATCAGGACTAAATCAGGACTAAACCAGGACTAAACATGGACTAAACATGGACTAAACAGGGACTAAACCAGGACTAATCCAGGACTAAACATGGACTAAACATGGTCTAAACATGGACTAAACATGGACTAAACATGGACTAAACATGGACTAAACATGGACTAAACATGGACTAAATAAGGACTAAACCAGGACTGAACCAGGACTAAACCTGGTGAATCAGTGTTTCGGATTCATGAAGTTTAAACCTGGAACATTCTTCCTGAAGATGTGACACAGACTCGATTTTGACAAAGTTTAAATCCAGACTCTGGTTCTGTTTAGCTGCTGTGACTGAAAGAGTTTTATTCTGCCTCTTCTGTTTTAATGTTTTATTTTATGATAATTATTTACGTTTTGATTTGTGATTTTCATCATCTCATTCTGTAAAGCTCTGTGAGTTACTTCATGTACGAGTTGTGCTGTACACATGAACTTGCCTTTTGCTTTAATCGTCTGTGACACTTGTCGACAGGTGAAAGTCCAGAGAGTTTCCTGGAGGCTGGAGTCGCTGAGTTACTTCTGTGTTATGGGGGTTTGGGTTTCGGGCAGGAGTCACTTTCATTTACACAAAGGCAGAATGTGACTTTAGAACAGAAATACTCTTACATTTCCATCTCAAGCCACGTGCCAGATTTGGACTGAAGAACAGTTTTAGTTTGGACTGTTCCTTCCATCATTGAACCGTGACAAACAGCTGGAATAGTCGTGGGGAGTTGTTTCTACACAGTTCTCGTTCAACCACAGACTGGACAAAATGAACTGCCCCCTGCATTTGTCTCTATGTGTTTCTTGTTATAGAAAACTGCCTCTTAACATAAGTGGTGTCCTTCAGTCTATTTTTCCCGCTGCTTTTACATTACAGTTCACGATCGGAAAAGCTTTTACCTGAAGAAACAAAATAATTGCATAAGACCCTTAAAGAG
>JAIEZT010000140.1:92072-149572 GCA_019594935.1 Periophthalmus modestus
TGACAACAACTCTACCAACCGGGCTTCGACCGCGGTGGACTTTTCTTCTTCTTCTATCTCCTTGGGAATGCGTTAAATTAGCTAAGTCTGTCCAACTATAATTTATATCTATAGCTCGCATGAATTATTTTTTAGGCTTCTTTATAGTTTATAGATTTGGGAACTGCGTCACTGTCGCCGTACTTAAAAAAAACATTTATTAGTAGCTACGAGCGGGTTTGGTCTATTCACATTTGACATGGAACTTGCTTGTTCCAGGGATATAGAGAAGTTAATGCCACACGATGGAACATTACAGCTGGAGCAGTAACACTAATGTTAATATCTCCGTGGACACGAGCAGGGGTGTTCCTCCATCGACAGGTTACATAATGCACCCAGAATTTTTAGTTTCACTTTATGTTTCAAGCAGCAGGAGTCATTTTCGAAGTGTGATCGATAATCATTTCTCATGTTGCGTTTTCCGTGATTTCCAAACCTTCCCACACAAAACATGCTCATTGGATAGATGTAAATGTTCATATCGCTGTAAACATAGTCGCTAAAACGTCGAGCTAAATGTCCTTGTTTTAAAACCCACTACGTGATGTCTTTTTCCTTGTGTTTCCATTGTGACTCCCGTCAGCGGCTCTCATCATCATCATCGCTGGGCAGCGAGCAGCACGTAGGACTCAGGGGTGAGGGCTGTAAGTCCGTGTAGGTCAGGAGCCTGTTTGGTCTTGTTTGTTGTGGCACTTTGTTACAGCCAAAGCTCCAGTTTTTTTTCCCTGAGTCTCCAAACTTGTGTCCACTCCCTCTGGTTCTAAACCTTGCTTCCTGTCACACCACTTAAAGCAAAACTGGACTTTTTAGAGCTTTTACAAAAATAAAAAAACCATTTTCTAGTTGCTTTCTTTCTCTTGCCCTCTCAAAGTTGTGTTTGGAGTGATTATTGGCATGTTTGAAGGAATCTTTTCTTAATTCTTTTGCTTTTCCTTTTTATCTTCTTAATCGGTTGATACTCTTTGGATTCGAGAGCTTTCGTGTATCCTAGGGGGGCGCCGCAGACAGCTACACTCGCTCTTTGTTTCTGTGACGTTCACACGGCGACGTCAGCTCCCATTGGACACCGCTGTTTCTAACGCAGAAGTCAATGGATTTTTTTTTTTTATTAGTCAAGAATTTCGTTTTAGATGAATATTGCCTGTAATGTCCCCCAGTAAGTATTTGTCTAGCGTATCTCCATGTAAGACGAGGAGGTCAAGTTACAGATCAGATCTGAAAAGAAAGCACACACAGTCAGAATGCATGTTTTCCAAAGCCATTTAGCAGGCGGAGTATTGATACTTTGCTGGGGGAGTTCAACATGTATTTCTAGGATGGAATGTTCAGCAGTTACCATGGCAACATAATACATAAAATTAGCAAAAACAGTCAAAAAAAAGTTCAAGATGGTCTGAAAAACTCAAGAAAAAGTACAAAATGGATTTAAACAGCACATTTTCAGGAGCCTGTGATCATTTTGAGCGTTCATGGTCCTGTTTTAGTTTGATTTTCAACAAAAACATGAGAGCGACTAACCGAAAAACTGTTGGCTAATGCTAGCTAGCTTTGTGACTGTAATGTTATTTGAGAGGGACCTTGTTTAACAGCACAAATCAGCTGATCTGTTGTAGTTCCAGCTGAGGTCAGATTGTGTAAAAAACAAACTCATTAAAGGCTAACACGGAGCTTCAGACAGAGCAGTGCCCCTGGTTAGCGGCACACCTCCAGAGAATATCGATGACAATACCCTCCACCAGAAAATTACAGTATTTTTATCATGAAAATCCGTGTTCCCGTTTCTCGTCCCCTTCTCTCTTGTACTTTCCGTGTACTTGTCTACATTATTCTGTCCAGTCATGATCCAGTCTGTATCCGCAGTTTGATTGACAGATTGAGTCCTCGCTGAAGACGTTGAGAGCTCGCCTCCTCCTTCACAGCGGCTTCTCTCTATACCTGACCGGCCTGGTGTCAACCCTGTGATACAGCCGCACTGCTCTGAAAAGGGTACTTCAAACTATTACAAGACGGTGTCCCATAGCCTCCAGGCAGCGAGCGTTATCCCACTGTCCCCGCAGGCTCCCGATGTATCGCTGAGAGCATAAAAAGAGGCCATTTGGATATAGAGAGCCGGCGCCATATTATCAGTAATGGCTCTAGAAAATTACTATGAGGTTATTATGGTCAAACAATACCCCACCTGCAATGTACTTTATATGTGCCAGGAACACAACAACATCATGGGATTAATCCAGCCTTACAGCACAAACAGAGGCAGAAAGACGCAGCGCAATTCAACCATCTGCGAAGGACAAGCACAACCTGTCCGCTCAGGTTAAGATTTTAACAGCAAATACGCATTTTTATACAGCACTTTTCCACCTTCAAAGCGCTTTACATGAAGGAACCGCTCACCCATCCACACACACGTTCATACACCAGTGCACACAGACACTGGGGGCGAGCTGGGTGAAGTGTCTTGCCCAAGGACACAGCGACAACGTTCAACTGTGGGAGCTGGATTGCATCGCCAACCGTAAGTCACCGGATCTGAGCTCTCGACCAGTGATGTGTACGTGGAGAGTGGGTCAAACCTCCCAACCTTCGGATCAGTGGAATGAGCTACTGACAAAAGACGAAATTAAATCTGTCGACTGGACAAATCGTTGTAGGAGTGAAGACGTTTGTCTGCTCACCCAAGCCGCTTCTTCAGGTCTGGTCAGATTACTGCTGACTCTGCCTTATATCTGTTACAGCTATTGTCTCCGGTTTCAGTTTAAACGACCCAATTCAACCTTTAACGACCCTGCTATTGTTCTCTTTGTTTTGGGTTTGAGGATGGAGTTGTAGATCGGTGAGGCCCCCATCCCTGTTTAAGTTGGATTGTCTTTCGTAACAAAAATAGCTTCTTTAACTCTCCTCTCAAACCCATTTCTTTTCTCTGGCTCAGATCTGAAACTTCACTATCTTCAAAGGAGCGGTCAGTGTCTTTGAGATGCAGATGGACAGCGGACTGGACTGTGGCTGCTCTTGTGACGGTGTTGGTACGTAGTTTCTCCAGTTTCTTCACTACACTGAATGGAACAGACACATTACTTTGTTTATGGCTCGAGGTTTTGTCCTTCGGGTGAACCAAAGGACAAAGTAACATCTTCACTCCTACAACGATTTGTCCATTAGACAGATTTAAATTTAGTTTTTTGCTGTGGATCAGACCCCGGACGATTCTGATTGATTACACAGACTATTGACATATATTTATATACAGTACGAATATATATGTAGTTACAGTAGTAGAAATGAGGTGATATTTGTAATCTTTCTTACTTTAATTCTCTGTATCGTCCTGGACTCTATTTTCACAAGTAGGCTCTGTTTGTTACCCACTAAATATTAAATAAAAAGATTAAATACTTATACCTAACTTTTGTATAGTCAAATCCTCTTTTTTGTTCCAAAGTTTTCTTCTCAAACGAATATTACATCTGGGCTCACACACCTACAACTTTATAAGGACTTTAAGTCGGGTCCCATACCCAGGTGTGTAATTACTGCCCCCTGTGGATAACCCTGACGGTACCAGACAGTGAAGACTAAATACAAGACTTATGTTATTCCAGACTGGAGGAACAGGTGAAATAGGTAGCTCCATGGAAAGTTCTTATCGTTTATAATAATCATCACTTTATTAATGGTGCACTATTAAAGGTCAGGTTAGGGTTCGTCAGCAGGAGGGTTGTGCTTGTGGTTAGGCGGACCAGATTTTGGGATGTGTTGGTTTAAAAATCAAACTGTGAAAAAGAGCGTGTAACTTTGCCCATTCTTGACTCACTTGGGGGGCTGTGTATAATCTGAGGGATTATGATATTTGCCTCATTTTCAAAAACACACCTTTATCTATTTTGGCTGAACAAATGACAATATATTCCCAGATTTACTGTTGCTGGTGATCAGATTGGTCAAAAATAAGATCACGTGGGACATTTCTTGTATAAAACTGTGACAAATCAGTGGTTTGGGATAAAATCTGCTGGGACAGGGGACAGGGCTCAAAATGGGACAGTCCCGGGTAAATGGGGACGACGTCTGGTTACCCTGTCGTGTTTTGGGTTGATGGGGAAAACCGGGAGTGCCTGGAGGAAACCCACCCAGACCCAGGGGAGAACATGCAAACTTCACACAAAAAGACCTGGAGGACCTGGGAATTGAACCCAAAACCTTCTTGCTGTGAAGCGTGAGTGTGTCTAAGTAACGTAACTGGTCAAAGGCCTGGCCACCCGTTGTCTCCATGGAGATGTTTTAGCTTTGGCTTGAATATTTCATAGACTGGCATTAAATCTACCCTGTCCCCAAGGAACAAGCAGCAAGAAAGTAGTGCCTCCAGGCCAAAGCAGATCTGTGGAGAGGCGAGCCTGTTCAGAGTAAGAAGCATGTCGTTCGTTTTTCTGTTCTCTGCACTAATATTAAAGCCTACGGTGGAACTTTCCAGGCAAACTATAACATCTCCATCCACGTTGACAAGTCTCATTTAGTAGATTTTGTATTACGTCAGTGGTCACATTTTTTATATAGCGCTTTCCCAGATACCGGGGACATGAGGTGGGTTAAGTGTCTTGCCCAAGGACACGACGGCAGCATTCATCTGTGGGAGCTGGAATTGCACCCACCAACCTGTGGGTCAGTGGCGTGACCTCAACCAATGATATTTATGTCAAAGAGCGAAAACCTTCAACTCTCTCTACCACTACAGCTACCGTCGCCCATCGTATCCATGTAGATCCCATAGCTTTGTCTGGAATATTCCACCGTATGGCTTTAAATCTATTTATTACCAAGGAGATGATGAAGTAGCGCCTCCAGGTTAAAGTCAGGTCTGTGAAAAGACATATTTCTTGACCTTATTCTACTTTTACTTCTAAAACGCTCCAATCTGCACCTTCTTCGTGGCAGCACACTTCGGGTTGAGGGGGAATTCGCCTGTTTTTCAATGGCGAATTTGGGAAAAAAGTTTCACCCTCAAAAATATGATATAAAGTATTAAGTATAAAGAGTTGATGTGTGTGTAAAATGTTCTATGTTTTCATGTGACCAACAGTCAACACCTCACGACTCTCTGGAGGCTTTTAAAAACGGCTCTGTAGTCCGTATAAAACGTATTTACAGTCAAAATGCCAAATAATACAACCTAAATGACAATGGCGGCGCCCACGGCAACGTCCAGAATAAGCTGAATACCGTTGTGTCTTTTTGGAATGGCACAGAAAAACAGGACAGTCACCAAAACTTTGACTCCTCCTTAAAGGCTCCATCATAATTCATTCCTCCAGCAGCTCCGCGGTCCTGTCCACGGCGGGAGTTATTCCTCAGTCCCATAAAAGCAGGGTGTGAGCCACTCCAAACAGGAAACAGGTGGCTCATTGTTGCCCGTGACAGCGCGAAAACGGCGCCTGATGACTTCATTTGTGTCTCCGGCGTTCGTCTTGTTCCAATAAAACACACTGTTATTTTCAATCTCGCCGCGCTCACCCACCCAAGACGGTTTTGGGCGATGCTTTAATAAATTGGCAGTGAACTCTCTTTTTGGCGTTTTTCTCTCGCTATCTCCCAGCGTGCATCTGTTTTGCTCGCCGTTTCCTCGTTAGACCGGTGCATGTGGGTTTGTCTGTGTACATAAAGTTTGAGTGACTCCCATGGGTGCGACTGCGTGGTCCTAAACACAAGGACAGGCTAATTAACACTTTGAATGAGCGAAATGGGGAGACCAAATCCCACATGTGGACAACAGGGCCGCTGTCTGAGGAGGCCAAGAGGGAGAGCGGGGGACAGTTTGCGATTGGTTATTGTTATGCAGGATTATCCCCAACCTGGCAACGGGCAGCTGTGCCAGGTGGTCCTGTCAAAACAGCAGAAGAAGATGAGCTGGAGTGGTGCATGCTGGGCCAGCGCTGGAGGACAGGCGAGGTGAAACAGTGAGGATGTGTGACTGAGAGACAGATGTGTGTGGGTCAACAGTAAGACGAAACGGAGGTATATGGACATGAGTAAAGATTACATCAGGGTGTGGACCACGGGGACATTTCTGGTATTTCTGTGATGATAAGGCAAGAAAAATGAACATTAAAAGAGGCAGAATAAAACCCCTTCAGTCATAGATTTAAACATAGTCAAAGTCGAGGCCTGTCTCACATCTTCAGGAAGAATGTTCCAGGTTTTAACTGAAACACTGATTCAACATGTTTAGTCCTGGTTTAGTCCTGGTTTAGTCCTGTTTAGTCCCTGGTTTAGTCTCAGTTTAGTCCTGTTTAGTCCTGTTTTAGTCCTGGTTTAGTCCCTGGTTTAGTCCTAGTTTAGTCCGGTTTAGTCTCAGTTAGTCCTGGTTTAGTCCTGTTTTAGTACTGTTTTAGTCCTGGTTTAGTCCTGTTTTAGTCCTGATTTAGTCCATATTTAGTCCTGATTTAGTCCTGGTTTAGTCCTGTTTTAGTCCTGGTTTGGTCCTGGTTTAGTCCATATTTAGTCCTGGTTTAGTCCTGTTTTAGTCCTGGTTTGGTCCTGGTTTAGTCCTGGTTTAGTCCTGGTTTAGTCCTGGTTTAGTCCTGTTTTTAGTCTGTTTTAGTCCTGTTTTAGTCCTGGGTTAGTCTTGGTTTAGTCCTGTTTAGTCCTGTCTTAGTCCTGGTTTAGTCCTGTTTTAGTCCTGTTTTAGTCCATATTTAGTCCTGATTTAGTCCTGGTTTAGTCCTGTTTTAGTCTTGGTTTGGTCCTGGTTTAGTCCATATTTAGTCCTGTTTTAGTCCTGTTTTAGTCCTGGTTTAGTCCTGTTTTAGTCCTGGTTTTGTCCTGTTTTAGTCCTGGGTTGGTCCTGGTTTATTCCTGGTTTAGTCCTGGTTTGGTCCTGTTTTAGTCCTGGTTTAGTCCTGTTTTAGTCCTGGTTTAGTCCTGGTTTAGTCCTGTTTTAGTCCTGTTTTAGTCCTGGTTTAGTCCTGGTTTAGTCCTGGTTTAGTTCTGGATGTACTGCAGCTGTCTTACAGTGAGCAGGACGTTACAGTCGTCTAATCTACTGGAGACAAATGCAGGTTAAGTCTCTGTAAATCTGGTTTTGACAGTAAACCTTTGATATTTGTAATGTTTTTAGGTGGTAAAAAGCTTCAGTTGTTTTTGGTTTTTTGGCTGTTGAAGTTCAAGTCTGAGTCCATTATTACCCCTGGGTTTCTAGATAAATGGGTTGGTCATTCGTCATGGCATTTTGAGAGTTTTGCCTCTCACCCGACGTTTTAGGACTGAAGCTACTTTTCTGACAGAGGGTCCATCACCTGCTTGTGTCCTTTTCCTTGTCCAGTTGCCTTACTTGGATATTCCATTGTTTTTACTGTGAGCGGGGTAGCCTCTCCACAGATCTGACATGCAGCTTAGTCCTGCTTGTGTCATTTTTGCATGAAGTCTAATGCCATGCTGAGGAAAGTGCAAAAACCTTTAGCAGGAATTGTTTTGTTGTTGGTAGCTTTGTCCTTCTTGTTGGATTTTGGAAGAAAATGCTCTAAACGCTGGTTACTCAGCGTGGGACAGATGTGGTTGAAATCAAATGACTTATTCTTAGTAGACGGTGCCAGATTGCAACTACAAAAAACTCAAACTTCAAGCTGAAATACAACCTTTTAGACTCAATCGTACCTTCACTTGGGTACTCTTTGGTGGCCTTAGATTATCAACGATTGTGAACAATTATTATCAAACCCACAAGGATCAATGGCAAAATGAACACTAGTATTTATTATTATTTAAGTTCATACCTTGATTTACAGACAAAATAGCGAAATAAAAGACCAAAATGACGAATCTGACAGCAGCGGCTTACAGAGAGAAGGGCCACAGTTTTTTTCAATGGAAAGTGAATTGTCGATTTGGAAGGTGGCGACTAGCAGGTTAGCTATGTCCGTTTAAATATACAGTACATCTATGGTATATATTTATGCATTTTAAACTCTTTTTTCTCTCATAAATCACTGCAGGATAAGTGCTGTTAAGGACACAGAGCGCCCCCTGCAGGCTGATTGTTACATCATACACTTATAATTTTACCATATGTACTGAAACGTAAAAAGTGTCTCTTCCCTGTGTTTGTCTCCACCTGACCTCCCCCTCGGACCTCACACGGCAGGAAGTAGAAGCCTGTTGCTAACTGTAGCCGCTAGCAACAAGATCACCATATAGTCAAGAAGATTGGGCCTCTAAATGCCTCCATCCATAGCCCTAAACCTCGGAGAACAGGAAGAACAGCTCAAGTGCTGAGGTCATTAGCTGGTTGGCTTCTGGTGAGAGCATGTTGTTGTTTTTCTGGTCTGCAGAAAACTAGCTGGTAACTGTTTCTAGCATTTTCATGGTTTGCCGTGGAACCTTTCCTATGGCCATTAGGCATTTGGAGCAGCCACGGCGTGCTCACTCGTGTAATCGAATCACGTGCGTGTGGGTTATACTGTAGGGCCAATGATTTATAGACAAAATCGCTAAATAAAAATACCAGGAACATGTAGAGCGGGTTAATACGAACATTTAAGACCAAAATGACGAGTCTGACAGCGGCAGCACTGAGAGAGGGGTGACAGCTTTTCAATAGAAAGTGAATTGGAGCTGAAAGAGCAGGAAGCGCACCCATGCTCACCTCCTAATTGGAACGTGTCCAATGTCCATTTATACAGTTATAAATATATAAAAAAGACACATATGCTTTTTTTTCTCACTCTCTGACATGAAATCAGACTAAACTTTTCCTGTTTTAGGTCAAGTAGAATTAACAAAATTATTTCTATTTGCCAAAAAAAAACTGAATAATGAGAGAAGATTTTTTTAAAAGACAATTTTTCAGATTTAAGATTACTATGCCTTTAAACTATTTGGGAAAACCCAGATGATGGAAGGTTCTGACTGGTTTATAGAGCGAATCTTATTTGAAAGTCGGTGTTTTGCATTTTGTATTGTAAACTCGGACTGGTGTGTGTTCAGTCCGACCTCCTTCTGAGCAGTTAACCTGAAAAATGGACACGCACTCACTCAGTTACTGACAGAACGCTACATGAGTCCATCTTAAACATTCTGCAGGACTAAAAATACACTTTAACTCATAATCTGTGGGGTCGAGGTCATGGTTTTGGATGAGATGAGCTGCTGGACGTCTCACTGGACTGTGCTGTGGTCAGACTCAGAGGACAGATCCTATAGAGTCTAATATGACCCGGACCAAGGGCACGTCCAGCTGCAGCCTTGACTCTCAACATAATGTCCCGCACACAGATTGGATTCTGCCACTGTTTGAAAATAGGGCCTGGTGTGTTTGAGACAGACCTGAGCTGCTGTTTCAGGGGTAAAGATGGAGCTTTTACTTTTGAATGAGATAAAGAAGACATTTTTTATCAAGAATTAAACTACAACTGCCAAATTACAACCTTTGCTTCCTTATCAAGGCTTGGACAAAATAAATAATATGAAAAACAAAAAGTATTTAAAGTTGTTGGAAGCGTATGTGTTCTCTACTTTTTTATACTCAAATACAAAATAACAAAAGCACCGGTGGCTCAATGGGTAGAGATTTCACTCACAGGTCCAAAGGTTGGCGGTTCCCAGCTCCAACTTGTGTTATACTGTTATTGTGTCCTTGGGCAAGACACTTCACGCTCCTCGCTCATATATAAATGTGGTGTGTGAGTGATTTGTAACTACAGCTACAGCTCATTAAACGTGCACCATGGAACTTTTATGGTGGAGTCGGGCAGCCGCCTGTTTGTCTCCATGGAGATTTAATCACTTTGCTTCCACAGTGTGGCATTAAACTTATCTATCGCCACGGAGACAAGCAATAAGAGTGCATGTTTCTGAGTTGTTGTTTTTTTTTTTTTTGATCAGTTGAAAGATCCCAGTAATTACATGGATTTTGGATGGATTTAATTACTGGTTTAATGCAACACTTTGGAACATTTTGGGTAAAGATGGCAGATTATGTAGTGCACCTTTAAGTATTCTGAAAGGCACATGAGTCTGAGTAATTATTATTTTCAGCTCCAGTCAAATGAAGCTCATTGAGGCTAGAGTTATAGCCGACAATTTACAGCCTATTTCCATATTTGTACATCCAAGCATGAGTGTCATAGCAACCAAAGAGCCAATCAGGAGCCAGGTGGTTGAAGATAACGCCTCTTCCCACCTGCACCGCTGGTTTGGCACAGGGCGGGGGCTTAGTAAAGATGTCAATCTGTCGTAACGTCAGGCAGAGGGAGCAAAAGATGCGGAACTCAGGAAGGTTTAACTGTTTATTTACAGTAAGTGAATAGTTCAAGCAAATGATGGTAGAGCAAACGAGGAGCTGGTGCGGGTGCCGGTCAGGGTCCGGGGAGAACACAGAGGTGCAGAGATGTAGACGAGGGAAACGATACCGGTGCAGGGAGGAAGGGTCTGAGGCGAGGGTCCGGAGCTGGTCCAAAGAGCAAAGTCTGGAAGGTGGCAGAAAAATCAGAAAACAGGAACATTACAAAAAGCTGGGCAAGAATATTCAGGTAGTACACGCGGACAATCTGCCACCGAGTGTCTGGTCCTGGCTCCTTTTATCCACTGCTCGTGGCGATGATTACGCTGATGGTTTCCAGGTGCGCGTGGGAGGAGCCAGGAACTCCGCCCAGCTCTGGACAGGGACAGGTGAGGGAGGGAAGGAGCAGAAACATGAGGACAGCAGACCGGATCATGACACAATCAAACCAGTTGCTTAAACAGAAGGCAGCTCATTGGTCTGTTATTGATGTTCATATCTTGATTTACAGATAAAATAGCGAAATAAAAGTACCCGGATCACGTAGAGCGGGTTAATACGAACATTTAAAGAACAAAATAATGAGCCTGACAGCAGCAGATACTGAGAAAGGGGTCAGAGTTTTTCAATAAAAGGTGAATTGGAGTCAAAAGAGCCAGAAGCGCAGCTATTTGGAACGTAGCGGCTAGCAGGTTAGCTATGTCCATTTATATATACAGTCTATGGCATGTATTTATCTGTTTAGACTCTTTTCTCCCATGAATCATCGTAGCATAAGGGCTGTTGAGCACACTGCCCCCTGCAGGCTGATTGCTACAAACCAGAGCACATAATGTTATTAGAGCCTGAGTCTGGGATGTGATGTTGACAGTGAAATCTCCACGCTCCACTGTTCCCGCCCCGGGCCCAAAGCGGCCAGAGGCTGTCAGAGGATGGGCTCGTCACGCTGGCTGTGGGGTCAAAGGTCACGCTGGAGATATACAATATGGAGGATGTACAGTGCGGTTTGTGGGCGTCACTCCCATCCAGGGTTATTCCTCAGGAGGGAAGATCAGTGGAGCGTATGTACAGAGCTGGAGGAGGAGAAGAGGGAAAGAAGAGAGGAGCAGGGGGAGAGGAGGAGGGGAGGAGAGGGAGACAGCAGGAGAGGGGGAGATGGAGGTAACAAGGGAAAAGAGGAGAGAAGAAAAAGAGAGGGTGAGAGGAGGAGGAGAGGGAGACAGGACGAGGAGATAGAGAGAGGGAGAGAGTAGTGGAGGGGAAGAGGGAAAGAGGCAGCGAGGAGAGGGAAAGAGGGAAGAAGGAAGGAAAAAGAAGAAAAGGAGAGGGGGAAATGAGGAGAAGACAGACAGAGGGTGGGAGGAGCAGAGGAGGGAAGGAGAAGAGGGAGAGGGGAGGAGGAAAGGGGAGAGGAGGAAAAAGAAGAAGGAAGAGGAGAGGGAGAGAAGAGAGGGGGGAAGGAGAAAGGAGGTGGAGAGGGAGATAGGAGTGAGAGGGTGGGAGGAACAGAGGGGGAAGAAGAAGAAGAGAGAGTACGGGGAAAGGAGGAGGAGAGTGGGGAGGTGAAGGAGAGGGAGAGAGGGTGAGGGGAGAAGAAGGAAAGAGGGGGAGGAGAAGGGGAGAGGAGGAAAGGAAAAGACAAGGAGAGGAAGAGAGGGGGAGAGGAGCAGAGGGGGGAGGAGAGAGGGGAGGAGGAGAGGGTGAGTCATCTGAGTGGAACAGGGGAAGGAACGAGTCCATCAGAAACTGTGTATTCACTCGTGTTATTATGTGGTGGAGCCGCAGAGCCTCACTGTTAAAATATAGAAATGATCTAAAACGTTTAATAAACAGATTTTGTTCAAAGAAAGAAACACACATCAGTGGTGGATCATAACGAAGCACAAGTACTAAAGAGCAAGTATCTGTACTTTCTACTCCACTACATTTTATTTATTTAAAAATGTCCTGAAACAGGGTCCGAGGTTCACTCACGACAAGGAGCAGGGCGAGAACCAGGACAAAGAGCAGGACGAGGATCAAGACGAGGAGCAGGGCGGACGGGGCAGTCCCTGGACTGCTCCGTCTGCCCTGCTCCTTGAACTGTGTCCAGTGGAGCTGCGTTGGTCCGGATAAAACAAAGGACATGAGGAGGTCCCTGGACGGAAGACTGTGTCCAGCGGAGCTACAACAGTCCGTGGCCGGAGCGGACAGGTCAGGACAGGACCAGACGAGCAACAGAAAACAGGCAGGTAAGCAGGGCAGGCAGGCGGGAGAGTGTCTGCTTGGTCCATGTATGGCCAGATCGTTCTGTCGTGACGTGTGGGGTGTGAGACGGACCAAAGGGTGCAGGACTCAGGCAAGTTTATAGTGTTTATTAACAAAACCAGTGACAAAACACAAGCAAACGACGGAGCTGGGTGCAGGAGTGCAGGTCGGGGGAGGTGCAGGGAACAAACGTGGCAGGAACAAAACCGGTACCGGAGGACAGGGTCAGGAGTCCAGAGCAGTGCAGGGAGGCAGGGTGCTGAGCAGGAACACGAGCAGGAACCATGAGCTGGGACACGAACAGGACGAAGACACACAGGTAGCTTAACGGTGAGGCAAAGAGCATGAAGACAAACAGTGGCAAACAGTACGATCTGGCCCCGAGTGGAGAGTCAAGGAACTCCGCCCAGCTCCAGAGACAGGCAGGTGAGGGAGGGGCAGAGCAGGGATCATGACAAAGTCGCACTGGAGTATAAGTTCCTCTGGAGTATAAGTCGCACCAGCCAAAAAATGCATAATAATGAAGAAAAAAAACATATATTTCACATATAAATTGCATCTGAGAATAAGTGTCACCCCCAGCCAATGAAAGAAAGTGTGATGTATAGTCCAGAAAATACAATATTTCCAATTGTATTTTTTCCACCGATGATCTGGCAGCCGCTGAAACACTTCCACGACGTGACAGTTACAAAGAGGCCCGTGTGTTTGTATTGTTTTATTATGCGAGCCTCATTTTTAATCCACCATTGTAAGTTTTTTCTCACAGATTCCATCAGTCTCCATGACTTTAGGCTAGAACCACAGCTAAATGAACACTTTAAATAACAAAATGATCTTCTTATTATAATAGAGGAGCATTATTCAAACTCCAATGTTCAGGAAATGGAAAAACAAAGCAGGGAAGCCAAGTCTGCCAAACCAAACATCTGGGCACTTGTTTTCTTTTGCAACTTCTGCCAAACTTTCTCCAAGTAACTTTTGTAGGATGTACTTGAGTTGCAGCAGTATCTCTGAAAGGGGGATTAAGAAAGAAAGAGAAAAAAACTCATACCGAAATGTGAATACGCCAAACACAAAGGCGCTCAATGGCAATTAGCACAGACTGGCGGTGCAGCTGACAGTTGTTCTGTGCATTTTCTCCTCCGACAAAAGGAGGAAGATGGAGTGAGAGCTGCAGTGTGGGCCAATGAGAGCCTCCTAATGACCTCCTCACGACACACTGGGTTTGTAGTGACTTTGGCTGTAGGGAGGGAAGTGTAGAGCACATTTTGACACTGCACATACAAGAGCTGTGCAAGAGTTTCAGGCTTCAGACAAGAGGAGGACAAATAGTTCCATTATTGTGCTTAAAGTGTAGATGTTTTACTTTTAATCTCCAACTCCAACTGATCCAAGAAAAATGAAGTATATGTGTACTACTGGTTTAGGGAGAAATGTGCAAAGGTTCAAAGCAGCTCAAGGTTTGACTCCCAGTTTGCCCGAGCCTTTCTGTGAGGAGTTTGCATGTTCTCCCTGTGTCTGGGTGGAGTTTGCATGTTCTCCCTGTGTCTGTGTGGCGTTAGCATGTTCTCCCTGTGTCTGGGTGGAGTTTGCATGTTCTCTCTGTGTCTGTGTGGAGTTTGCATGTTCTCTCTGTGTCTGGGTGGAGTTTGCATGTTCTCCCTGTGTCTGGGTGGAGTTTGCATGTTCTCCCTGTGTCTGTGTGGAGTTTGCATGTTCTCTCTGTGTCTGGGTGGAGTTTGCATGTTCTCTCTGTGTCTGGGTGGAGTTTGCATGTTCTCTCTGTGTCTGGGTGGAGTTTGCATGTTTTCCCTGTGTCTGTGTGGCGTTTGCATGTTCTCCCTGTGTCTGTGTGGAGTTTGCATGTTCTCCCTGTGTCTGTGTGGAGTTTGCATGTTCTCCCTGTGTCTGGGTGGGTTTCCAAAACATCCACAACAGGTCAAACCCAAGCCCCGGAGTCTAAACATGGCGCTCGTTGAAGTCAGTGGGCCATGCTCAGTGGCACATGTTGCGAGTTTAGCCTTTAGCAGCTAGATACATCCTGCCCATGGACCATGAGGTGAGCTACCCTCATGACACTTTGCACAACGAGAGCGAGACAAGGGAATAATATGTACATTTCAAATCATAAATTATAACATCTATGCATCCAGATCACTTCTGAGCCATGTTCTAAACCTGTGGCTCGTTCATGACAGTTGGGCTCGTTCACGTCGCTCTCATGCTCGTTCATGTTGTACCATGTGATCAATCTAACCAGTCAGTGCTTGAGCTTAACTAGAGCGGACATAGAGCGTAGCCAAAGCTAGCGATTAAAACTGTTTCTTTAAGACAACGGATGGTTTTTGAGCTTTATGATCTGAAAATAGGTCAAAATTGCCACACAATTTGACCTCTGTAAAAGCTGTTGGTGCCCTGTCCAGTCCCGGTCGGTCCCTGTCAGTCCCGGTCAGTCCCTGTCAGCCCCGTGTCCGCCGAACATGAGCAGTTTGTGATTACATTGAACTCTATGAGAAAAATCCTCTCTGGGCAGGAGAGATTTTTTCGTTGTAATACCAATGAGTGGCCACTAGTCCAACTCGAGACAGCTCTAAGCAGCAATACACGATCCAGTTATTTTAAAAGATCTGTGGTCAAACCCTCCATGCAGAGGACAAATGTTCACGTACACATGAACTTTTCACAATAACACATTTTGAAGTTCGACATATCTCTGAAGAAAATGATAAATGATAATATTGAAACTCATTTATATCACTGACACAATCCCCCTAAAGTGGGATTATCCTCAAAAAACTATTCTAAATGTACAATATGGTTAAAAAGTTTGTGTCCAGAATGAGCCATAGAAGTGATTCATCCAACTCTCCACAGCTCAAATCTAATCGTACAACTGGAAAAATAACAAAAAGTTCTCGATTAGCAGTAAGAAAAAGCCTCTGCAATAAACATTAACCCCAAAAACGATCGTTCCATCAAACATATACTGTGTTTCTCACCCAAGTGTATGTGGACCTCTGGGGATACGCAAGCTCTCACCAGGGGCGACTTGGAATGTTTCAGATTTAAAAGAAACGATTTAATTAATAGTATTTAAATATACGATGCTATTTGCAGTACATTTTATATTAATGTTTTTGTGGGATGCATTTGGACATGAACAGCAGTAAAACAAGACAATATAACACTTAAAAATGTAATTATACGAGCCAACGGATTTATAATGACCTTAAAAACCCCGGTGCAGGACAAAGGGGGTACTCCAAAGATTTGGGAGTACTCCAGAAAGGCTGGGAACCCACACTGGCTTATATAACTACACAAAAATCCATTTCTGGACTTACACAGAGGCTGCTCCATAGAGGAATGTATTTAGGTATCTTTTATTATCATTTTATTCATCATTTTATTATATTTACTGTTATCGTAAGAAAGATCCAATTATTATTCCATCTTTCAGCCATTTTTTGAGTGTTTTGTTCATGTTTTTGGATCAGTTTTACTCACAATAGCCTTAAAAAACACTGTGCACAGTTCTGTTCCACCACCTCCTTCGACTGTAGACTCATGAATACTCCAAAGCACCCTTATGCCTGTCCCCCTCTGATTCCACTCAAATTATTTCTTCACAACCTCATCCCAGGCTGACAAACTGTGAACAGACTGCTGCTGTCTCCGTCTCTCTCCGCTCCCTCTAACCCTCTTCTGCACCTCCACCATTTTTGTCACCGCTCCGCTCTCCTCTCGCAGGGAACAATGTGCCAGTCAGAGGCGGGGCGTCTGTGGGCTGTGCTGCCGTCTTTATGGGGCTAATGAGCAGTAATCTGGAGGCGTGGGGCGCTCCTGCTGCTCGGGGAGAACGCGGGTGCTCTCTGGGTTTAAGGTCTGACTGAGAGAGGCTGGTACTCCTCGTTTGAAATCTGACTGAGAGATGTAGTTTAAAGCCCCAGTATGAACCCGCTCACGCCCGACTGAGACGTGTCGGTCTGAAGTGAGTCCTACATTTATCGATCTGGCACGGCTCTCGCTGAAGTGATCAGAAAACGATTTGAATCTGATTGGTGGAAGCGTTACAACAGCGGAACAAGATGAAAAATCTAACTTTTGTTACATCCAGTGAGAGAAAAGCTTAGACATCTTCCATGTGCCACAAATGCAGCTCTGACCTTCCGCACGTGTTTCACAAACTACTGTATTTTCCAGATTATACGTCGCTCTGGAGTATAAATCGCTCCAGCCAAAAATACAAAATAATGAAGAAAACGGTTTGGTTTGTTAACGTAAAATATTAACAGATAATCACAGAACTAAAGCAGAAAAAACAAGCAACAAGTTTACTCTGGATCTCACTCCACATCACTAAATCCACTGAAATCTTCATCCTCGGTGTCACTTCTGAACAACTCCACCTGCTCCAGAGGAAGATGAAGTGCTGCTCTTGAGGTAGATGTGTGTCATACTGGTACAAGTCCAGAGGGCCTCGTGCAGGTGTCACTGTGACAATAACGAACATGTGAAATTATATATTTTAATAATTTCACATAAAAGTCGCATCTGAGTGTAAGTCGTCCCCCCTGGACAAACTAACAAAAAGTGCGACTTATAGTCCAGAAAATACAGTAAATAGTCTGTATTTTTAAAGTCGCCATGTTTGCTTTGGTTCACTTGAGCAATTTTCCTTTTGTTTCTGCTCAAACCTCAGTGCCGCTCTGTGATTGGTCACCAACCACCTGCCCTGACGCACCAGCCGAGGCGACGCCAAGAGAGAGTTTGTGAGCGACCGAATATCGCAAGGATCCGTTAGTCGTGTGTAACCTTGCGAACAAAAAAATAGACCCAAATTCCGAAAAAGTTGTTTTTATTTCACTGAAAAACATAGAAAAACATGCATCCTTACTTTGTGTGGGCTTGCATCTCCACAAACCTGACTCTCATTTGCCCTGGAGAAGCACCTCCTCCTACCTCCTTTATCTTCACACATATTCATTTTTTGGATGATTTGAAGCTGGGGCGGTAAAAACGCTTTGTAGTAAAAGACTCTGAACACATTTAAAGTGAAACTCATTGGCATCAGTTATCGGCTTTGAACATTTCATCCACAAAACTAATGAATGAAGCCACGACGACATCAACCACTTTATACAGTCACATACAGCATTATGAATCAATCCAGAGAACAGAGACAGACCCGAGGGACGCGCAAACAAGAGGAGATCAGGAAAGTTTAAGCAGCGACATAAAGTTCTGTAATGAACTGTGGGAGTGAGATCCAGAGGGTGGGCGTGGCTCAAACAGACGATTCCCCCGGGTCCAACGCTTTGTTCTGGTCTGCAGCAAACATCACGAATATATCTTTAGTGAGGGATGTTCTGTGGGTCAAAGCTGTTCTTTTAGTCGTGTCAAACTGATCTGAAAGTCTCTCATTCGAGTTTGACAGGGATGAGTTTATGTGGATGCTCATTTCGGGCTGTATATTTTGACCAAAAACCAAATCTCTGGAAGTGTTCCCTTGTTTACTTCCCAATGAATCCCAGTGTTTATGTGGATTTGGAGCAAGACCGAGTTACAAACCCAGAGCTGGAACTGGACCAGACACTGTCCACTGTGGAGCGACAGAGAAACATGGAGGCAGCATCAACACCTCATCCAGACGAGTCCTTGTGTTTGAACGTCGACGTTATAATTAAAATCATGATAAGTTTAAATGTGATTGTTAATTCCGGCTCCAGACCAAACTGTATTCGAGTTTACTTACACTTAAGTGACAGTACCGAGGTCATAATGGAACCTTTTCTCCCTTTTTCAGATCCGGCCCTGGTTGATTCCCACAAATTCATAAACTAAAAATGCTTTTAGGTGCAAACATTTAACAACACAATAAACAGCAATAATAAAAAACCTGTTTCTGAACTCTGAATGTAATATCATTTAATGCAGTCGTGTAAAATCCACAGGACAGTTTTAAAGCTGTTTCTTTCAGGCAAAGTCACTTTCCATTTGGTGTAATGTTGACTCAGGCTGATTCTGCAGCGTCAACCCTTCAAATCCTCTATCGATCACAACATACACTGCCTGGCCAAAAAATAAAAAATAAAAAATAGTCGCCACCTGGATTTAACTAAGCAAATAAGTCCAAGCCTCCTCCAGTTGGTCAGGTCTAGGTTCAGCATCAGTCTGTGCTCAAAGAATGAGGTCAGCTGACACCTGAATATACTGAATGACCAGGTTATTCCATCAGTGGGTTTTATATTCCAAGATGACAATGCAGGATTCATGAGGCTCAAATAGTCACAGAGGTTCAGGAGCATGAGACTCATTTTCACACATGGAGCCTCCACAGAGTCCAGACCTTAACCCCACTGAGAATCTTTGTGCTGGAGAAGCTTTGTGCAGCGTCAGACTCGACCATCATCAATGCAAGATCTTGGTGAAAAATTACTGCAACACTGGATGGAAATAAATCTTGTGACATTGTAGAAGCGAAATCGAAGCAATGCCAAATATTAGAGTGTGTGACCTTTTTTTTTTTTGTCCAGGCAGTGTAAGTCCATGTATAGGTGAGGCGTGTGAAGTGTTTTACCCAAATGCACAACAAAAGCATACAATTCAGTTTTCAGATTGTAGAATGTATTGATGCCATAATCCCAGCAGGGGGAGCTCCCAAATCTGTTTCCTATTGTTTACAATGTACTTTGCCACGCAGTATTCAAAAAGTAAATGCTCAGATGCTGAACCTGATCATTTCTGTTCTGTAAAACACATTATGATATGTAGGGGATAACAGGGACCACACCACTATGTTAAAGAGGGGGTATTATGCAAAATTAACTTTTTGGAGCTTTCTACTATGTTATAACGACGTTCCCTCATCAAAAACATGTCTGAAGAAGTTTTAGAGTCATCCATGCATGTTTGAGTAATCTAGCAATCTCTCCGGGGCTATATCCAAACCCTCCTTATGGTTAAGCAGTAAGATTTGTCCAAGGCTCCGCCCACAAGCCTACACAGCACAAGTCACCCACGCTCCCACACGACACTTCTCCATAAATATATGAAAATATGATGCAAAACAACACACTACAACTTCACAAACCTGGTGTGATGTGCAGTAGTTTCATTAACGCTGATTGTGATGTGATAGAGCTGTGAAGGGGCAAAAACAAAAGGGAAACGGCAAAAACAAAAGGGAAACTTATAAAATATGTTAATATGTTGTTTTCAAATCAATAAAAGGAAACATGGTGATCTAAATATGTTATGTGCGACTGTTAATACCCCATAAAAGTAAAATACCACCTCTTTAATACCCCACAGAAGTAAAATACCACCTCTTTAATACCCCACAGAAGTAAAATACCTCCTCTTTAAACCTCTCCATTGACTAAGAATAAATCCCATTAAACTCACAGATCCCATTCACATTTGAACAGCACGATTATGCCTCTCCTTTCTCGTTGTTTTATCATTTGTTTTGACAGAAGTCGAGCTGCCCCGCCCTGCTCCGCCGCCGCGTGTCCCCCGGTTTCATCACTCGCAGGCCTGTTTGCACTCCGCCTCATTCCGCTCCCACAAGAAAACACCGAGCAAACAACACCGATAGCATCTCCACAACTCGTGTCACCACCGCATCGTTCATGCTTTAACACACCCCACCTGCGTGAGAGCGGCGCCGCCAGGTAATGCGTTTCAATGAATGGGAAGAGGCGCTTTATGTCCACGGATCCAGCGATGTGAAGCGAGAGGGGGGATATATTTATCTCAATCCAGGCAAAGAGGAGATGTCAGAGGGGAACCAAAGCAAAACAAAATGCTGTGTGGATGAAACGGGCAGAGAGAAGGAGGACGAAAGGAGATACAGTGGTTAGAAGAGAGAAAGAGAGAGACTGTTCTTAGAGTTCGGTTCCTCGGGGCTGGAGCAGTCTGTTCCCCTGGTGACAGAACACAGCGGAGGGGTTGAGCTTTTGGGGGAATGTAGAGAGTTTAAAATAGAGCTAGCAGAACTATCGAGGCGTTTCGGGATCTGGGTTTTGAAGAATGTCCAAGACCATTCGAAAATCTGTGATGCTACGGGATCATTACATCTTTGGGGCGACAGTGGCTCAGTTGGTAGAGCGGTATGTCTGATGATCTGAAGGTTGGCTGTTGAAATCCTGCTCTCGACATAGACATAATTGGTAGAACAGTTAGATCTGTGACAGTAGCTCATTTGGTAGAGTGTTTGTCCACTGACCCACAGTTTGGAGGTGCAATTCCAGCTCCCATAGATAAATGTAGTTGTTGTATCCTTGGGCAAGACACTTAACTCACCCTGCCCCCAGTGTCTCTGTGAAATGTGTGTGTGAATAGGTGGCTGTTCCTTGTTGAAGCGCCTTGAAGATGGAAAAACGCCATATAAAAATGTGACCATCTAAGGAATTTAGAAAGAAAATTTTGGTTAAAAAAAATGTGTTTCGTCTTCCTAGACACTTGATATTTTCTGTCTCTCACTCTTGTAATACATATATTCAAATGATCTGTTTTTTGCTTCATGACTAAAATATCAAACATGAGTTGTTCCAGAGATGTACCACAGACTGTATAAAGAAGTGGACTGAGTGAGTGTGACGTCACCACAGAGTTCAGCTCCAGTCAAATGAAGCTCATCGAGGCTGGAGCAGGTATAGCGGACGATTTGGAGCAGAGTTCCCTATTTGGAATTCTGACCACGAGTATCATAGCAACTAAAGAGCCCAATCCAGAGTGAGGCTGTTGAAGGTAACGCCTCTTCCCACCCGCACCACTGGTTTGGCTGGGAGCGGCCGCTTAGCAACGCTGTCAATCAAACTTGTTGCTAACGCTAGTGGGAGTGACTTCGGGGAACGAGGGCAGCTTAGTTATTAATGTTCATATCTTGAGTTACAGACACAAGAGTGAAATAAAAACACCAGGGTTATGTAGAGGGTTAATATGAACATTTAAGACCAAAATGACGAGTCTGGCAGCAGCAGTTACAGAGAGAGGAGCCACAGTTTTTCAGTAGAAAGTGAATTGGAGCCAGAGTCGATGGAGCCGGAAGTGGTCCCATGCTCTCCTCCTTTTTGCAATGCGGTGGCTAGCAGGTGAGCTATGTTTAGTTATATATACAGTCTATGCTAGCACGTGGCACACTTTGCTCCCTCACAGTGTGAATGTCTTTAACAGCTAAAATCGAATAAATGCGTGGTAACTAACCAGAAAAGTTAAAAAAATATAAGTCCTAAACATCTCTACCTCTGTCTTTCCCATCATGCACCATGACACAGACCCATGTGTTCAGTGGGAAAGACCTCAGCTTCACTTTGACCTTCAGAGGCTGGAACTGTCACCACTGCATTAGCTCCATGTGTCTCTGATGTGCTCCCTCTGCTCTCTGCTCTCTGTGATTACAACCACACACACACACACACACACACACACGGACACACACACACACGCAGACACACACACACACACAGACACACATATACATACACACACAGACACAAACACACACACGGACACACACACACACACACATACACGGACGCACACAGACACACACACACATACACGGACGCACACACACACGCACACACACACACACACACACACAGACGCACACACACACACACACACACACACATACACACACACACACACACACGGACGCACACACACACACACACACACACACACACACACACACACACACACACACACACGTACCGCTCTATTAGCATCACATCTGCTTTGTCTGATCAACACATTATGACTTTGGCTCAGATGCAGAGGTGAAGAGGAGGCAGGTGAACGGAGGTGAAGAGGAGGCAGGTGAACGGAGGTGAAGAGGAGGCAGGTGAAGAGGAGGCAGGTGAGAGGAGGTGAGGAAGAGGCAGGTGAAGAGGAGGCAGGTGAGAGGAGGTGAGGAAGAGGCAGGTGAAGAGGAGGCAGGTGAGAGGAGGTGAGGAAGAGGCAGGTGAAGAGGAGGTAGGTGAGAGGAGGTGACCCAGGGAGACTGATGGTCAAATGCCATGACATGCTCTTATCTTTAGCCAAATAAATGCAATAACTTCTTTAAATCACATCTGTGATGTGTCTGTGATGTGTCTTAGTAAAGTCTGTGATGTGTCTGTGATGTGTCTGTGATGTGTATGTGATGTGTCTTAGTAAAGTCTGTGATGTGTCTGTGATGTGTATGTGATGTGTCTGTGATGTGTCTGTGATGTGTCTGTGATGTTTCTGTGATGTGTCTGTGATGTGTCTGTGATTTGTCTGTGATTTGTCTGTGATGTGTCTTAGTAAAGTCTGTGATGTGTCTGTGATTTGTCTGTGATGTGTCTTAGTAAAGTCTGTGATGTGTCTGTGATGTGTCTGTGATGTGTCTTAGTAAAGTCTGTGATGTGTCTGTGATGTGTCTGTGATGTGTCTTAGTAAAGTCTGTGATGTGTCTGTGATGTGTCTGTGATGTGTATGTGATGTGTCTGTGATGTGTATGTGATGTGTCTGTGATGTGTCTGTGATGTGTCTGTGATGTTTCTGTGATGTGTCTGTGATGTGTCTGTGATTTGTCTGATTTGTCTGTGATGTGTCTTAGTATGTGTCTGTCTGTGTCTGTGTCTGTGATGTGTCTGTGATTTGTCTGTGATGTGTCTGTGATGTGTCTTAGTAAAGTCTGTGATGTGTCTGTGATGTGTCTTAGTAAGTCTGTGATGTCTGTGATGTGTCTGTGATGTGTCTTAGTAAAGTCTGTGATGTGTCTGTGATGTGTCTGTGATTTGTCTGTGATGTGTCTGTGATGTGTCTAGTGATGTGTCTGTGTGTGTCTTAGTAAAGTCTGTCTGTGTCTGTGTGTCTTAGTAAAGTCTGTGATGTGTCTGTCTGTGATGTGTCTGTGATGTGTCTGTGTCTGTGATGTGTCTGTGATGTGTCTGTGATGTGTCTTAGTAAAGTCTGTGATGTGTCTGTGATGTGTCTGTGATTTGTCTGTGATGTGTCTGTGATGTGTCTTAGTAAAGTCTGTGATGTGTCTGTGATGTGTCTTAGTAAAGTCTGTGATGTGTCTGTGATGTGTCTGTGATGTGTCTGTGATGTGTCTGTGATGTGTCTGTGATGTGTCTGTGATGTGATGTGTTTTAGTAAAGTCTGTGATGTATCTTGGTAAAGTCTGTGGAGCATCATTGCTCAAACCACAGGTGTTTCTTTAATATCTTCTTGGACGTGATGAGAAATAGAGAGGGAGTTAGCCTCTCGCTGCAGGGCACGTTCTCTCACTTTTAGACAAAACCAATTTTATCTCTGTGTGCACCTTATGGTGCAGCCGCTCCTCCTCATCCCCCTCTCAGTGTGAAAGGCCACTTCCTCATTATATTCTGGCCTATTACCAGATTCATCAAACATTTAAGCTGCAGAAGACTGAGAGGAAACAGGGAAGTCCTAATGCAGATCACAGTTCTGTGTGAGAGGAGCACATGAAATCTGGAGCCTGTTTCCATATTCATATCGTTCATATCGTTCACATTGCACATATGGTGAGACGAATCTGCAGCTCCAGCCTGACAGAGTGTTGGGCTCTGTCTGCTGTGAGTGCCTCTCTGTGATAAATACCAGTAATATAAGGCAGGCATTACACCAGTATAAGGCCCCCACATGAGCTGCTTCATTTACAGACCGACAGAGACAGATTCTGCTCATGTACGGAGATGGTTCCAAATCCATCTTCTGCTCGGCGTTACAGTCGGAGGAACATGCCTCTGAATACACCAGTCTTTTTTAATGTCACCATTCACATGCAAATACCAGGCCATGCATCTACACTGGAGCCCGCAGCGCCAACAGCCCACATGAACAGACCGCGTGAAGAAGAGCTGGGATATTCTTCAGACATTGTGCTTGTTGATTAAGAGCGTGACAAATGAATCTATAGACACTAAAACACAATATTGTCTTTTATTGACGCTGAAGACTGAACAAACGGATGGAATGTTTTTGACTTTCCTGCTTAACTTTCTGAACACGGCAGTGGATGCTCCAAGTTCCTACTGCAAAGTGTCTTGAATGTGACGACTTAAATTAACCATTCACTTCATTAATTCTCTGGTTGGACTAGTCGTCATGCAGTGGCTCAGTCTGTTGAGCGGTTGTCCTCTAAGCTAAAGGTTGGTGGTTCAAATCTCACTCTCAACATAAACCTCATTGGTTGAGCGTCACATCCACTAACACAAAGGTTGGTGATGTGATTCCAGCTTCCACAAGTGAATGCTCTTGTTGTGTCCTTGGGCAATGCACTTACCTCCCCCTCACAGTGTCAGCGTACACTGGTGTGAGTGGGTGAGTGGTTCGTTGATGTAAAGTGCTTCGAGAGCCTTGAAGGTGGGAAAGCGCTATATAAAAATGAAAAGTAGATCGTATCAGTTTGTCAGAGGTAGGCAGCACTTAGTTACATTTACTACTTTTTCAACAGCATACTTTTACTCGTACTTATTGTTAGGGGCGGGGTCTTATGCCCTTTCCCCTTTTAGTATCTGTCTGTTATGTTTTGTGTGACTGAATCTGTCCCTCTCCCCGTGTAATCCTGGTGTGTGAGCCCTCGCTGGTGATTCGATGACTGTTTTCTCATCTGGCCAATCCTGTGTCTCACCTGTAGCCGCCTCCCCTCTTTAAGGAGATTCTTCACACCTGCTCAACGCTGCTGGTGTTTGTGTCCTGTCTGACATTTTGTTTCATTTAGTTAGTCACTCGTTTGTCTGATTGTGTAACTTTGTGAGACACTAGTTTAGTTCTGTTTTTGTGTCTCTTGTTGTTCTGTTTGTAGGTTTATGTGACTTGTGTTTATTTTGGGACACTTGTAGTTTAATATTATGTTATGTGTCTCCGACGTGACCAATTTTCTCAGGCACAAAACTCGTTCTGTTAAACCATGTCATTTTTGGTGTCTGCACATGTACCGCTGATACTACAAATCCCAGAATACTTTGCAAATATGTTGGAGCCGTTGAGTGTTGACACTCATTAACATCTGCTGCCTGTCGCCTCACTCAGGTTTAATCCAGCCCTTCTGAAAAACATGCAGATGTTGAAAATTTCAATAAATATTTAGTTTGGCCTGTGACTTTGTCCCAGTTTTTAATTTTGTCCCTCTGTGAATTTGAGCTTGTGACCCTTGTTTTAGACCATTTTTGTTACTTTGCCTTTTACAATCTTGTTCATGAAATTACTTCTTAATTTTACCATTTTTCCATCTTTTTTTTTTACCTCCCTGGCCTTTGCTCACCTGGGTCGTAACACTTCCATTTTAATATTTTTTTTTATTGAAGTATCAGTACTTATACTTGAGTAAAAGCTGTGGTTCCTCTTCCCACTGCGAGTAAATCTACAAATGACAAAAGCTTTATGTCGCCAAAATGAAATGATCTGAACATCTGAAGGAGCCGTTTCTTGCTGCACTTCTTCAGATATGATTTACTTTTTCTCATTTTTGTGTCCATCCTTTGAAAATACCAGATTTTGCGGAGTATTTAATGTTTTGTCCTTCAAATAACATTAACTCAGAATTATAAATCAAACCAGACAGTTGGACCATAACTTTGTACTTCTACTATTATTTTGAAGTAGCGTTAATCTTATTCAGGTGCATTTTTGTTCACTTTCACATCTCTGCAGCTTGTGTACTCACTGAAACCCGCTGTATCCAAACACCAGCAGTGGCCTCTCCTCTTCACAGCCGACAGTACTGTGTGTTCTCAGCGCGACCCAAATAAACCTTGTGAAAGCGAACGGGCGTCTGACAGGTACACGGACACGGCTTGTTCCTGTGTGAGTGAGGAGCACAATTACAGCAGAACAAGAGTGTTTTTTGTTTTTTTTTTACAGCTGAAACGGGAGGAGGCAGGTGCAGTCAGGTGCAGCCACTGACCCCGACGATGGAGCTGTCAGGTGGAGTCCCAGGTGGTTGTGTCGCGGTTGTGTTTGCAGCTGGAGGAGGGGGACGGGTCTGTGGAGGGGAGGCGGAGATGAGCTTAAATGTTGTTGACCGCACGGCTTATCTGTCCAAGTTTACACGATAGACTGAGATCTGAGGTAATGAGCAAAAGATACATTTAAAGAGGAGGTATTTACTACTATGGGGTATTAAAGAGGAGGTATTTACTTCTATGGGGTATTAAAGAGGAGGTATTTACTTCTATGGGGTATTAAAGAGGAGGTATTTACTTCTATGGAGTATTAAAGAGGAGGTATTTACTTCTATGGGGTATTAAAGAGGAGGTATTTTACTTCTATGGGGTATTAAAGAGGAGGTGTTTTACTTCTATGAGGTATTAAAGAGGAGGTATTTACTTCTATGGGGTATTAAAGAGGAGGTATTTTACTTCTATGGGGTATTAAAGAGGAGGTATTTTGCTTCTATGGGGTATTAAAGAGGAGGTATTTTACTTCTATGGGGTATTAAAGAGGAGGTATTTTACTTCTATGGGGTATTAAAGAGGAGGTGTTTTACTTCTATGGGGTATTAAAGAGGAGGTATTTTACTTCTATGGGGTATTAAAGAGGAGGTGTTTTACTTCTATGGGGTATTAAAGAGGAGGTATTTTACTTCTATGGGGTATTAAAGAGAAGGTATTTTACTTCTATGGGGTATTAAAGAGGAGGTGTTTTACTTCTATGGGGTATTAAAGAGGAGGTATTTTACTTCTATGGGGTATTAAAGAGGAGGTATTTTACTTCTATGGGGTATTAAAGAGGAGGTGTTTTACTTCTATGAGGTATTAAAGAGGAGGTATTTACTTCTATGGGGTATTAAAGAGGAGGTATTTTACTTCTATGGGGTATTAAAGAGGAGGTATTTTGCTTCTATGGGGTATTAAAGAGGAGGTATTTTACTTCTATGGGGTATTAAAGAGGAGGTATTTTACTTCTATGGGGTATTAAAGAGGAGGTGTTTTACTTCTATGGGGTATTAAAGAGGAGGTATTTTACTTCTATGGGGTATTAAAGAGGAGGTGTTTTACTTCTATGAGGTATTAAAGAGGAGGTATTTACTTCTATGGGGTATAAAGAGGAGGTATTTTACTTCTATGGGGTATTAAAGAGGAGGTATTTTGCTTCTATGGGGTATTAAAGAGGAGGTATTTTACTTCTATGGGGTATTAAAGAGGAGGTATTTTACTTCTATGGGGTATTAAAGAGGAGGTATTTTACTTCTATGGGGTATTAAAGAGGAGGTATTTTACTTCTATGGGGTATTAAAGAGGAGGTATTTTACTTCTATGGGGTATTAACTGTAACGCAAACATATTTAGATCTCCATCTTTCCTTTTATTGTTTTAAAAATGCTAAATTCACTGAAAAAACCCCAAAACAAAACATATTAACGTGTTTTATAAGTTTCACTTTCGTTTTTGCCGCTCCAAAGCCCCGCCCCCTTCACAGCTCTATCACATCACAATCAGTGTTAATGAAACTACTGCACATCACACCAGGTTTGTGAAGTTGTAGTGTGTTGTTTTGTATCATGTTTTTGTAGATTTATTGAGAATTGTCGTGTGGGAGCATGGGTGATGTCGGCTTGTGGGCGGGGCTTTGGACCATAAGGAGGGTTCCACATGCATGGGTGACACCTAAAAATTTTTCAGGCTTGTTTTTGATGAGGGAATAATGTTATAACCATAGACTATATATATATAAATTGTCATAGCTAACGTGCTAGCCGTCGCATTTCAAATAGGAAGTGGTCATAGGTGCTTCCCATCAGCTCCAATTCACTTTACATTGATAAACTGTGTCCCCTCTCTTTGTAACTGCTGCTGTCAGACTCGTCATTTTGGTCTTAAATGTTCGTATTAACCCTCCACATGATCCTGGTGTTTTATTTCACTATTGTGTCTGTAAATCAAGATATGAACATTAATAAGAGACAAATCAGGCGCCTTGTTTCCCCAGGGTTGATCCTGCTAGCGTTAGCAACCGGTTTGATTGACAGTGTTGTTAAGCGCCTGCTCCCTGCTAAACCAGTGGTGCGGGCGGGATGGGGCGTTACCTTCAACAACCTCACTCTGGATTGGCTCTTTGGTTGCTATGATACTCATGCTCAGAATTACAAATATGAAACTCAGCTCTGAATTAGCCGCTGTACCTGCTCTAGCCTCGATTAGCTTCATTTGACTGGAGCTGAACTCTGTGGGTGACGTCACACTCACTCAGTCCACTTCTTTATACAGTCTGTGTTCATAACCTGGTAAAAAGCTCCAAAAACGGTAGCGAGAGAGACAGTGGGAGTGAAGGAGAGAGATGTGTGTTCATGTCGTGGATGTCGGACAGGGCGGAGATGTCAGTGTCAGTTAGCAGACACATGTAGCGGTCTCTTTTCGCGCTGCTCGCCGCTCGGACACAGCTCTCTGCGTTTGTGCCGCTCGTCTGTTTGTTTCTCTGGTCCGTGTTCAGACAGTGTGGAGGATGGACAGGGCTCAGGCTGCAGGGGTCAGACAGGAGGCAGCGGAGCCACCGGGGTGTGACCGACAACAGCTCTACATACATCACCATGACGACAGACGAGCGCGGGGAAAGGAACATGGAACTTTTCAATGGAGAGTCCGACACCTGCGAGTTTCCCCGCCTGGTCAGTCAAAACCAGACACTTTATAAAGACGTTTAATGTGGAAGTGCATCCTGTCTCTCCATTTTCCAAAAGGCGAGACTGAGAGGTGGATTCTGACATAAAAATACAGTTGTTCCTCACTATATCGCACTTCAACTTTTGCAGTTTCAGTGTGTTTAGTTTAATTTTACACGTTTGTTTCTCCAGTGTATGGATGTGCATTATGTTCTGCGCTCTGATTGGCTCCTTGCACAGTACAGAGGAAGATGCGAACCATCACAGAAAAAGTGGGACTTCTGGACACGCTGAGGGCAGGTAGAAGAAGGTGGCGCCATTAGAGAATAAATTAATCTTTGGTTCGTCACATAAAGAAGGAGGAAAATAGCATAAGGACGACAGCAGCAATAAGTTTGAACAAGGATGCAGAAAAGGGCTGTAACTGCAACAAGACCATCATGTGGATAGAAAAAAAGGAAAAAGAACATTACGAGATATTACAGTGGAGCGGCGACGAAGAGGAAGAGGCGCGGTCAGAGGAGCTGGGAAACACGCCTGAGTCACTGTTCATCATTTATGTGTCCAACCTCGTAGATTGATCATTCAAATAAAATTTACAGTATTTCTAAAAGCTGTAATTTTTATTGACAGTACAGTATAGTATTTGGTTTCGTTCTTTAATACTGTGCTCATTTTTTTTTTTTAATCTACGAAGGTTTGAAATTTGAGAGAGTTTAAACAAGAGAGAAATGTGAGAAAATGTCAATGCCTGTGTGAGAAAAGTGTATAAAGTGTGTGGTGAGGGGTTTTACGACAAGAAACATATAGAATAATTGTAAAAAATAAAGCAGATACTTTGCGGATTTTGCCTCTTGCGGGTTATTTTTAGAACGATAAACGAGGGGCCACTGTAAGTTGAAATATGAAACACACCGACACCACACGGGGGAGAATTCTGTCCTATATTACACAAAACTGACACCTGTGAGGTTTAAGCCAATTAAAATACAATCATAATGTTGTTACCTCCTCAAAAACATAAGGTTCAACACAATTTACAAAAAAACCCCACATTTTTCTGACACTTTAAACATGATTTCTGCAAAAAAAGCTGTTTTCTTATATTTTTATTTGTCAAATAATAGTCTCTGTGTTACATTAGAGGAGTTTTGATGGTTGCTAGGTAACAGTTATGGGATTCCCTAGTGTCATGTCATGATTTCCAACCAGGAAGTAACATCTGAAACCAAAAAATGCCCAAACTGGGGAAAGAAAATGTAAAAATTGGTAGTAAAATCTTACATATAATGAGCTTAAAGGTCCCATATTACGCAAAATGGACTCATGTGATGTTTAAGTCGAGTTATAATGTTGTTACCTCCTCAAAAACAGACCTGGAGTTGTGTTTTGTTTCATTCACACACGTTTGAGTAACATTTTATTATTAGTCTGTAACATCTCCAAAGCTCAAAATGGTCTGTTCCACCTTGTGATGTCATGAAGTGGTAGTTTTCAAGCTAACAGCTACATTTTACCTTTAGTTCAGTAAAGATTGACAATTCCAGTCGCTGAAATGATCCAAATGATTCTAGTGAAGTTGTGTGGAGTTTAAAAAGACAGCGGAGCACTTCCTGTATTGCTACATGATGAAATCACAAGGTGGAAGAGAGTGTTTTCAGTTTGAGAGAAGAACTCGGCCTAAATATACAGGGTTTGTGTGTTAAACATGCGTGAATGAAACAAATGAGGATGCAAACCTGTCATGGGCTTTTTCACCAATCAGAGAAAAGCAAAGGCTATAAAAACAAAATGGCGGCTTCCAAATACAATAATAATACGGCAGGACTGACGAACAGCATGTCCTCTTATAAAATAAACAAATAACGGATTAAACACTTGTGTCCTAGTCATGTTTTTCGTCTCGGGAATAATCCAGAGGAGATGTTTTCTGCATTTGAGGCACATGCTTCAAACAGCAGCTGTGGTTGGACCGTCTCAGGTTCTGACAGTCGTTTGACATGGTTTATAGTCTGATCCAGACTGTTCTGCATTAAAACAAAGTGCTCCTCGCTGACTAGTCTCTATGGATTTGGATACATGTTCCACTGTATGGCATTAATCTTTGTGCGTCTTGAATAAAATGCATTATTATCTATCTCTATGGAGACAAATAGTCGGCTAAACACATTTTAATCAGACAGTATCACTAAAAGGCAAGTTTACTGTATATAAATGGACATAGCTAACCTGCTAGCCACCACACTCCAAACAGGAAGTGATCATGGGTGAACTTCCAGCTCCATCGACTCTGGCTCCAATTCACTTTACATTGAAAAACTGTGGCCCCTCTGTCTGTAACTGCTGCTGTCAGACTCGTCATTTTGGTCTTAAAATGTTTGTATTAACCCGCTCTATATGATCCAGGTGGTTTTATTTCAGGCTATCTTCCACAACCTCGCTCTAGATTGGCTCTTTGGTTGCTGCGATACTCTCCAAATATAGAACTTGGCTCCAAATTGGCCCCTATGACTGCTTTAGCCTCGATGAGCTTCATTTGACGTCACCCTCACTTAGTCCACGTCTTTATACAGTCTGTGGTAATAAGCCTTAAAAGTGATTTATTCAACGCTCTACTTCTCAAATCTTACATTATTACATAAAACAATCCCAGGCAACAACAACATACATAAGCCGATATAGTAGTTATCGTGACAGGCCTGGACATACCAGGTCTGTGCAGAGGCGAGCCCACTTCCTACCAGAATGTGAACGCATCATTTTTTTTTTTTTTTCTTTTCGCTATTTAAACTTATGCTAAACAGACATTGTGATGAAGTTTCTTGAGTAAAAATGATGAACAAAAAATGAAACAAAACAAAAAAATAGGAAATGATAAATATGATTATTTTAGGATGTTTCCACGACAACCAGGTCCTTCAGTTACAAGCTCTGTATTTATGATCTTTTATGTGCAATTTGTTTTTTTATGTACTTTTAGCAATAATTATTTTTTAAAAGTACTGTGGAATAATACAGACAGTACAATAGCATCTCCAGGGAGTCAAGGAGATCGCCTACAGAAAAGTTACACAGTGCACCTTTAAAGGGCTCATATCATGCTGTTTTCTGATCTATGTTCAAATGTTGAAATGTTTTGTTTCATTCACACATGTTTAACGCACTAACCCTGCATATTTAGGCTGAGAAAACACTCTGTTCCACCTTGTGATGTCATCATGTGGTAATACAGGACGTGCTCCACTGTGTTTTTAAACTTCACACACCTTCACTAGAATCATTTGGATGATTTTAACTCTGGAAATGTTCATCTCTGCTAAACAAGTAGCTGTTAACTTGAAAACTACCACCTCGTGACATCACAAGGTGGAACAGAGTATTTTGGGCTTTGGAGATGTAGACAGTCGAATAATAAATTGTTACTCAAACATGTGAATGAACCAAAACACGACTCCAGGTCTGTTTTTGAGGAGGTAACAGTATTAGAACATGACTTGACGCTCACAAGAGTCAATTTCGTGTAATATAGGCCGTTTAAGCTCATTATATGTAAGATTTTACTACCATTTTTTTTTTTTTTTCCCCCAGTTTGGCCATTTTTTGGTTTCAGATGTTACTTCCTGGTTGGAAATCATGACGTCACACTAGGGAATCCCATAACTGTTACCTAGCAACCATCAAACCTCCTCTAATGTAACACAGAGACTATTATTTGACATAAGTTAATGTTCATATCTTGATTTATGGATAAAAAAGCTAAATAAAAACATCAGGATCACGTAGAGCGGGTTAATACCGCCCACACCGCTAGATTAGCACAGAGCAGGTGCTTAGCAACGCTGTCAATCAAACCTGTTGCTAACGCTAGCAGGAGTGACCTCGGGGAAAGAAGGCGCCTAATTTTTCTGTTATTAAAGTTCATATCTTTAGTTACTGACACAATAGTGAAATAAAAACACCAGGCGGCTTGCAGGTTAGCTGTGTCCATCCATGTAGTCTGTGGGTACAACTGCAGGTATGTTTTTGATGTGGAAAAAGCATAACATAGATCAGAAAATAGTGTAATATGGGCGTTTTAAGTTTGGACTGGGGTCATAAACACTGAAGGTCTGGGAGTGAGTGTTTCTCCTTGCCTGTGCTTACCTTAAGACTAAAACACGTCCCTGCTACTGCTGAAGGGATACATCATTTTGATGGGCTGCTCATCTGTTCCTTGAGACTGAGCCAACGGCTGCAGTCAAACTCTATGAAGCGAACGTGGATTTATAACACGAGAGGTACACACCGAAGGATAAACATATGTATTATCGACGTGTGCTCTTAAAACTCAGGTCTGCAGCAGTAAATAAGACGATGCATCCAGAGTGTCAGTGACCTTACGCTGCGGGTTTAAATCATAGACTGTGTATATAAATGGACATAGCTAAACCGCTAGCCTCATTGTTCCAAACAGGAAGTGAGCATGGGCTGCACTTCCGGCTCCATCAACTTTGGCTCCAATTCACTTTCTATTGAAAAAATGTTGCCCCTCTCTCTTTAACTGCTGCTGTCAGATTCGTCATTTTGGTCTTAAAATGTTCATATTAACCTGCTCTACATGACCCTGTGTTTTTATTTCGCCATTTTGGCCGTAAATAGAGATATCAACATTAATAAACGACCAATGAGGCGCCTTCTTTCCAGGCTATGTGTGATGTCATTCTCGCTTGGTCCACTTCTTTATGCCGTCTATACAGTGGTCCCTGGTTTATCACGGGAGTTATGTTTTCTTGTCTGTAAAACCCCTCACCCACACACTTTATACACTTTTCTCACACAGGCATTAACATTTTCTCACATTTCTCTCTTGTTTAAACTCTCTCAAAGTTTAAACCTTCGTCGGTGCCTTTGTCGGTGCAGAACGTTTCATCGACATCATACAGCACTTCAGAGTCACACTGCAATCCAACATTTATGTAAATTTGTCTCACACATTCTGTACTGTACAGGAGACACGGAGGAGACTGATGGACAATGGTCTACAGTCCCTCAGCCAATCAGGATGCAGAACACAATGGTCTACAGTCCCTCAGCCAATCAGGACGCAGAACACAATGGTCTACAGCCCCTCAGCCAATCAGGACGCAGAACACAATGGTCTACAGTCCCTCAGCCAATCAGGACGCAGAACACAATGCATGTTCATACGATGTTAAAAAGCATTAAAAAAAATCCACGAAACAGCGAGGCCGTGAAAGGTGAACCGTGATACAGTGAGAGACGGCTGTAATCACACAGCTGGTCGAATCACACGTCTGACGTGAGTTAAACAGTAACACGGGTTTGAATGGACTCCACCAAAATGTTTCCAGGCTGCTTTGGTCCACGTCTCACCACATGATTATTCATATCTGTGTTTGGAGGTTTTAAACTGAAGTGTGAGTGTGTGGACTGAAGTGAACACTGCTCGTCTCCTGGTGCATGTGGCAGCAAAGTGCTTCATTTATTTATGCAGGATATGAAAGAAGCTTAAGAGTGAATTCAACCAGGAGAACCACATTTACAACCTCGATCTGACGCCGCAGCGAACACAGCCCTGTAATCAACCACAGCAGCTTTGGAGCTATTCATATAAATGCACTCTCTGCCCTGAGCAGTAACTTAAAGGGCCCATGTTACACTATTCTCTGATCTATGTTCTAATGTTTCCTCATCACAAACAGACCTGGAGCTGTGTTTTGTTTCATTCTCACATGTTTAACAAACACACCTGCAGTGACGTGTGTCAGGTGAGGCAGTGCCTCACCTGACATCACAGAGAAAAATAAATGAAATAGTTATATTTATCCAATAATTTGTACTATAAAGTTATTTTCTATTTAACTTTGTAATTTTATTCTTTTTTTTACTCAAAATCGCTGAATTTTTACGTTTACCGTTGAAATCCTGAGAAGTTCGTGCCTCACATGGGCTGACTGTGCTGTAGCTAAGCTGCTGCTTTAACCTTTTAAGGGCTGAGCACATTATAGTGGCTATGAAAAGGCGCTGGGTGAGGCACGCAGTTACCCTGCCTCATGTTAGGGGGCGCTCGTGAGCCCAGGGATTCTTGCAACTCCCGCAGAATAGGGGCCGGAAAAACTACAATTTAGAGTTAGCAAATCAACTTTAGCAATTCACTTTTTTCTTCTTGTCTGTTGTACTTTTTAAATGGAGGAAGATTCATATTAAAGCTCAAGCAGTTTTCTAAACTGGACTTTGGGTTGAAGCAGGAGATTATAATTAAAGGACCGATACCAACGCTAAAGGAGCTAAATGGTTTGCTCCAGACATGGGACGAAAGACTCGCTCTTTTCAAACAGAGATGTAAAAAATGGTAATTGAATGACTTCAATCCACTGAAAATTGGGGAACCAGAATAAGGATAAAAAACAATATAAAACCAGCTTTTTATTTCATACTATTAGAGCTATTTCATATGAACTTTTATTTTGAAATTCTTTTTTATTCTGGCCCCAAGTCACTGGGAGAGAAACTGACCCGGGGCCTAATGTCCTGACACCTGTGATGACATTAGTGCCTCACCAGACATGAACCTCACCGCACGTCACTGATCACCTGCATATTTAGGCTGAGTTCTTCTCTCAAACAGAAAACACTCTGTTCCACCTTGTGATGTCATCATGTGGTAATACAGGAAGTGCTCCACTGTGTTTTTAAATTCCACACACCTTCACTAGAATCATTTGGATCATTTCAACCCTGGAATTGCCAATTATTACTGAAAAAAAGGTAAAATGTAGATGTTAACTTTAAAACTACCACTTCATGACATCACAAGGTGGAACAGAGCATTTTGAGCTTTAAGTACACATTTTAGGTATTTGTACTTTACTTAAATACATTTTACAGTGGATACGTTTTACTTTTGCTTCACTACATTTGAAAGTAGTATCTGTACTTTCTACTCCACTGCACTGTTCAACTGGACTGAAAAGTAAAAGTCTTTTTCATTGTCGTCTGAGACCTGCTGCAAAGGCTGAGGGTTTATTTTTATCATGTTCATAATTTGGGCAAAGAAAAATGAACAAAAACAGCTAGAAAAAAATATTTAGTTTTTGTCTGTGGAACAAAATTCATTGACATTTGAAGCCTTATAAGATCTCAAAATGTGCACAAAATACTTGTACTTTTTACATTTTTAAACAGGTAGCACTTTTACTTAAGTACATTTTTTCATGTGATATTTTTACTTTTTTACTTTCCTAGTTTTTTTTTTTTTTTTTTCCAGTACATAACTACTTAATTGACTTAAAAGTCACATGTTCTATTTTCTACCTCCCGTGTGAATTGTCTTGCAAACAGTATTGTACAATTTTAAGATTTGTAAATGTTGTTTGAGAGAGACAAGAAACTTTACACATATTTATTGATTTTTATTGATTTTTATTTTTGTTAATGCAAAGACACGTCTCGCAGGTTCTTGCATTGGCTGGATCTAAGGTTTGGAAGGCCCAGATGTGCTGGACCTTTTTGAGAAGACTGAGATGCGTTTGATCCATTTGGGTTTTGTGAAGAATGGTTTGTTTTGGCGGCGTCGCAGGAGCTTGAAAAGCCTTGAAAATAGAGCACGCAGAGGACGAGGAATCAGCCTGTTAAATGTGGACTTGGAGGCTTTTTCTGGGCACAGTTAGGAGCTCTGTGACCTCTGACCTCTGTAGCAGGTTCATGATGTCCTCTATTGCAACAGCAGCAGACGGTTCCTCCTTCATTTCCTCTAAAACTGCAGTTATGTCTGGTTCATTGTCCAGTTCATTTTGCTGGACATTAGCATCATCAGGTTTAGATGCAGTTCGACTTGTGTCGTGGTTGACAGGTTCCTCTTGAGCCTCTAAAACGTCAACCTCCTGAAACAGAGTCTCTGTGTCCTCCAACACCTCAGTATACTCTGCAGGCTGTTCTTCCATCTTTGACTCCAAAACTGCAACCATCTCCAGTCCATTTCCTGGTTCATTTTGCTGGACGTCATCAGGTCCATCAGCTCTAGAAGCCCTCTGAGCTGTTTCACATTTGACGTCTTGAGCCGGGGTTGTTCTCTCATCAGCCTCAGCCTCTACATTGACTGTTTTTTCAGAAGCTGCAAGTTCAGGGGAAACTAGTCTTATTTCACCAGGAGATGTATTTTGGCCAATAGGATCTGTTGATTTGTTTGGTTGACCCTTTTCTCCACTTGACTGAGAGGCCACATCTCCATTGGTACAGTAATGTTCAGTTGATCTTTGAGACTGGCAGATGAATATCTCACCAGGGGAACCAGTGTTTTCATCAGCCCCATTAAAGGAGCAAACCCTAGTGGAGCCTTCATCTGTGCAGCCGCTGAAGTCGTTTGCAGCTAATGCTTCTTTGTTTTGCTTCTCCGCAATCTTCTCAAGACTCTCTCGTTGCAGAGGGCCAGTCTCAGCGACACGCATCAACTCATGGGCCTCCTTAGTGTAGTTATCACCTTTGGGCAAATGGTCCATGGTGATAAACGGGTGGAGCAGGGCTTGTGCTGGAGTAATCCTCTTCTCCGCGTTGATCTCCAACATTTTGCTCAGGAGGTCGTGAAACACATCCCTGTCATTTGACTCTTGTTCTGACACAAACTCTCTGGATGTTTTGATGAGTTCTTCCAGGCTAGAGGCTGAACGCTGCTCCTCAGACATGTCAGGATCCTCGCCCGTGGATTCTTTGAACTCTTGTAGAGTTTTGAGTCTCCAGTTGTTGTTTTCTGAGACAAAGTACTTTTGGGCGTACAATGCCTCGTCCAACAGGTCCTTCGCTGGTGTTCCCAAGAAGTGGGCGAGCTTTGTTATGTTGTCAAAGTTGGAGTAGCCTGTGAAATCATCAGCGGCCTCATAGCAGAAGTAGAGGAGGCAGCAGGCCAGGCTCCACATGTCTACAGCCTCCCACAAAGGCAGTCCCAGTGTCACCTCTGGAGCGCGAACAAACATGGGCTGCATCATCCGTCCAGGGAGCACTTCGTCCAAGCACCTGGCCAGACCAAAGTCTATCAGCTTCACTTTAAACGGCTGCTCCCTGTGGTTCACCAGCATTATATTGTCTGGTTTGATGTCGGAATGAATCACGCCGACATCCTGCAGTCCTTGCAGAGCTATCAGGAGCTGCTTTGCCATTGGACGAGCTTGGCTCAGGGAAAAAGGAAACTCCTCCTGCATGAGGTCGTACACACTTATGTCCAGCATCTCAAAGACCATAGACTGACGGTCTTTGAAATCAAAGAACTCGATGAATCTCACGAGGTTGAAGACGTCTGGGTCCAGTGAGCTTATGTGTTTTAACATCTTCAGCTCCCTCTTGAAATTCAAACACATTTTTTCGTCTTTCTTTATGACTTTTAGAGCCACGATTTCATTTGTGGCTCGATTGCGGCACTTTGCAACCCTTCCAAACACTCCCTCTCCAAGTACTTCTAACAACTCGTACTTGGTCTCGGGGTCCTGCGAGTCCTTGTTCGGGACATTGGTTAAAGTCATGGCTGAAGACATCTTGATAATTGCGTGCTGATAGTTCACGAGCTCTGGTGAGTGTGGCTTTCTCTGGCTGAGTCTGAGGTGAAGTGACCTTTAGGACGTGACTCGTCCAGAGAAGAAAACATCACAGCATCAGAGTCTAGAACCACATCAGAGTCTAGAACCACCGTTACCGTGGAGATTCAGCTCTGTCTATGACATCATCACTGTCATTATTTATACAAGCTCCACACCTACAGTTAATATAATGAAGTTTTACCTTTACTACAAAACTGAGTGAAAACATTTATTATAATTTGAATAATAATTGAATGAAAATAAAGCAGAGTGATCATGCATGGCACTTTTAAAACTCGTGTTGTTCATTCACTCCCCAAAGTCAGAGTTCATTAGTCTGAGCTCGTAGCATGGAGGCCTCCAGTCAGTTATTCATAATATTCATGTATTTATTTATGTACTTGCAATTACTGCCTTCTAATAAAAGCTGTTATCTGTTTCTTTCTGTGTGTTTTGTCTTGAACTGTGCGAAGCGTCTTGAAAATCGCAGTAGTCTCATACAATACAATCAGAGACAAGATGTTTGATTTGTATTGCCCAAGGGAACTACAACAAAAGCTGGGATCAAACAGACAATCTTTGACCATTATTTTTACCATTTCTGCCAGTTCAGATAACGCAGGCTGCAGGACAGTACAGTGGTCCCTCATTTATGGGTTATGTTCTAAAATTAAAGTAAAATATCAGCTTTATTTTTTTTTACAATTATTCTCTCTGTTTCTTGTCTGTAAAACCCCTCACCACACACTTTATACACTTTTCTCACACAGGCATTAACATTTTCTCACATTTCTCTCTTGTTTAAACTCTCTCAAAGCTCAAACCTTCATAGATTAAAAAAAATATATACATATTATAGAATGAAACCACAGACCTGTTTTCAGGCCTAAACATTTGTTTGGGAAATAAAAATATAAATGTTTTCCTATACTGTAAATAAAAATTACAACTTTTAGAAATACTGCAACAAATTTAATTTCAATGATCAACCTACGGGGTTGGACACATGAGAAATTATTAATAGTGACTCGTGTATTTTACACTTCCTCTGACAGTGCCTCTTCGTCCTGGTGCCGCTGTAGTGACAATCCAACATTTATGTAAATTTGTCTGACACATTCTGTACTGTACAGGAGACACGGAGGAGACTGATGGACAATGGTCTACAGTCCCTCAGCCAATCAGGACGCAGAACACAGGATGTAAAAAAAAAAAAAAAAAAAAAAAAAAGCATGTGAAAATGCACCAAAAATCTCCGTGAAACAGTGAAGCAGTGAAAGGTGAACCGTGATATAGTGAGAGACAACTGTAGTTGCAAACCTAATTTTTGGTCCATAAAGTTTTGGAGATCTCAAGAGCTTCCCACTTCAACACAGACGTCTTTACAATTATATTCTCAACTTTCAAATTTAGCTTTTTTCCAAAACTTCAGTGTAATGTTTTGCCCACGACTTCCAAGATAATGTTTGGCTCCATGTTTGGTCCTTTTAAATGTGTGTGGGTCTGTTGTCCATGTCCCACAGTGCACATTTAAAGCCATATAATCACCACGGTAAACAGAGTTTTATTGCCTGTAGGGCTGTAGATAAGGACAATAACCCCCTCATGGCTTCACTGGAGACTCTGCGCTTCACTGATACAACAGATACATGGGACACACGCCTCATGAATATTCCACAGGGGCTTTATGTGCTGGACACAGGTAATGTCCAGCATAAAACACACTTGTTTTGCATTTGTGTCGGAGACTTGTCTAAACCTCACAACAAACAGCTCTGTAGCATCATCCATTCACCCTGAACAGTGGCTCTTAACCTTGTTGGAGGTACTGAACCCCACGTTTCACCTGCACATTCACCGAACTCTTCTTTATTGAAAAATAAAATGATTTTAATGTTTAACCTTATGTATTCCAATAATGAACTTATTGTATTTAGGCCATTTATTATTTTTTACATTTTAACACACACACATCACCTAATTTCCATCAGGTACAATAATAATGAATTTACTGCAAATCAGTGACTTCTGCTGTTTCCTTTGAGACCAGTTCAGAAATGCGGCTTCACCTTGTGCCTCATGTCATTTTCACTTCGACACATCGAAGGTGCATTTGTCAAACTGGGACACGCCGTCTGGAGACGCTCACAGTCCGTGAGTCGATTGGCGATGACAGAATCTGACACTATAGAGTTAAAAAAGAAATCACACGACAAAACATCACGACCGTCACAAGTTGATACTGAGTCACTAAATTCTCTGCAGCACAGACTGAACAAACAGCTGAACCTGCACCAGTGATGGACAAGTCTCATCACGAATCATATGAGTCGGGTCTTGACCTCCACCGAACCCCGAGGGTTCAATCGAAACCAGGTTAAGAACCACTGATATGAACAGTATGAAATAAAAAGCTGGTTTTGTATTGTTTTTATCCTTATTTTGGTTCCCCAATTTTCAGTGGATTGAAGTAATTAAATTTCTTGAGTCCCGTGTCTGGATCAAACCATTTAGCTCCTTTAGCGTTGGTCTCGGTCCTTTAATTCTAACCTCCTGCTTCGACCCTAAGTCCAGTTTAGAAAACAGCTTGAGCTTTAATATGTATCTTCCTTCATTTAAAAAGTAGGGCCAGACATGAAGAAAAAGTGAATTGCTAAAGTTGACTTGCTAAATCAAAATTATAGTTAGGCCCCTGTTCTACGGGAGTTGCAAGAATCCCTGGGCTCACGAGCGCCCCCTAACATGAGGCAGGGTAACTGCGTGCCTCACCCGCCGCCTTTTCACAGCCGCTATAATGTACTCAGCCCTTAAAAGGTTAAAGCAGCAGCTTAGCTACAGCACAGTCAGTCCATGTGAGGCACGAACTTCTCAGGATTTCAACGGTAAACGTAAAAATTCAGCGATTTTTAGTTAAAAAAAAAAGAAGAAAATTGCAAAGTTAAATAGAAAATAACTTTATAGTACAAATAATTGGATACATATAACTATTTCATTAATTTTTTCTCTGTGATGACAGGTGAGGCACTGCCTCCCCTGCCTCACCTGACGCATGTCACTGGCTGTAATCCTACTTGGCTTAATAATAACTGTGAATAGATTGTTGCTCTACATTGTTGTGATGAAATCTGTTGTCTTGGTGTTTAAACGGGGGTTTAATAGGTTGATATTAAAGTCGCCACATACTATATGCATCTTATTTATATTACTAAATAAACTATTTAGTGGTTAAATATATCTAGACAAGATCCAGGAGTTCTGTACAGACAGCTCACTATTATGTTCTTTGTTCCTTGTACATGTATTTCAATCGTTAGACATTTCATCTATTGAAGTTGACATACTGTCTGTTATATTACTTCTGAACTCAGTATCTACAAACAGAGCTGCTCCTCCCTTTCTACAAGTCCTGTGTAAACAACTCAGATCCCTCCATTTCCACGTCATGACCTTCCTCTACATCTAACCACGTCGCCGACACTGCAGTAATAGTACATTTGTTAAATTGCTTCAAATATTCTTTAATGTTATTATAGTTTTTATGTAGACTCCTTATATTAAAATGTTTTATGGTAAAGTTTTTTCCAGTGTTAACATTTTTAAATTGCTCATCACTGTAGTTTTCACAATTATCTTTTGTGCTATTGAAAAAGTTATTATCAGGATCTATATCATTACCAAACTCGTTCACAAATTTTAGAAAACTGCTCATGTGAGAAATCAGAGGGATTCTTTTAACAGAAAAGTTTATTATGTAGAAATGATTTAGCATAATGTTTTCTGTCTTTGGTCATTTCTGGTACATTGTTTGATTCCTACTTTTGTGCAGCTCTTCTTCAGTGTCCACCAGCCTGGAATAAACAGGTTTCCTGCTGTTTGCTGCTTCCTTCTTTCAATCAAAGAAACTTGGCATAAGACGTCTTTACTCTACAGCGAGGACTAAAAGCTGTTTTTTCACTAAGTCCAGTTTGTTAAAAACAGAGTTTTCATGACGACCTTCAACTGAATTTCATACGTTTTAGTATCTGAAACCATAGAGCTAAAGATGATCATTACTTATTAAGATGATGTAACGATGTCTTATTTTTCATTTCAGAGCGACGAGAGACGACAACTGGGACTGTTGCTATGGTAAAAAACAACTGAAATCTAAACATCAGCAAAAGTTTGTGTCATTTTGTGTACAGCATTTTCAGGACTGTAAGTCACTAAGAAGTTTTTTCATAGTTTTGCAAACAAGCAAATGATGGTGGATCGGACAAGGAGCAGGGAGCAGGGTTTGAGCCAGGTCCAGGGCGTAATGTGAAGTGCAGGGACGAAGACGAGGAGACAGTACCTGAGCAGGGAGCGGGGTGCAGGGTGCGAGCCAGGGTCCAATGAAGGGAAGTGCAGAGACGAAGACGAGGCAGACAATACCGCAGCGGGGAGGCAGGGTCAGGAGCAGAGCCAGAGGTGATGGAGCTGAGCCGGTACAGGGAGCAGGAATCTGAAGAGCAGCAAAATCCAATGAGCAGGGAAAAGACATGCAACAAACATTTACTAAGCCGAGCAAAAAGTAGTCACGTTGACATGCGGACGATCTGTCACCGAGTGTAAGGTCCTGGCTCCTCTTATCCACAGCAGGTGGCGTTGATTGCGCTGATGGATTCCAGGTGCACGCAGGAGGAGCCAGGACTCCGCCAAGCTCCAGACTCCAGTAGGAATCACAGGGATCATGACAAAATATAAAGTGTTCATATCGTTCATTTCGTATAGTCTGGAAAATACTGTAGTTATTTTCAAATTAAAAACGTGCAGGATTACGCAGACATAAACTCACGAGTCCATGTAAATTAAACTTTTAGAAAACTAATGAGGGAACGTTGTTATAACATGATTAAAAGCTCATAAAAGTACATTTTTTTCTGCCATTTACCAAATAATTAAACAGAAGTTGATGTGGAGCACAGCATAATGACGCAAAACTAGCTACGTCTAATTAGGTTCAACCAGGATATTATAAAGTAAAGCTACGTTAAAAAGGACATTTTACTCTATTTTCTGATCTTTTCTGATCACAAACAGACCTGGAGTTGTGTTTTGTTTCATTCACACATGTTTAACACACAAACCCTGCATATTTAGGCTGAGTGCTTCTCTCAAATTGAAAGCACTCTGTTCCACCTTGTGATGTCATCATATGGTAATACAGGAAGTGCTCCACTGTGTTTTAAAACTTCATACACCTTCACTAGAATCATTTGGATCATTTCAGTCTCAGAATTGCCAATCTCTACAGAAGAAAAGGTAAAAGGAGCTATAAATTTGAAAACTACCACTTCATGACATCACAAGGTGGAACAGAGCATTTTGAGCTTTGGAGATGTTACAGACTAACACTGCAGAATTACTCAAACATGTGTGAATGAAACAAAACTCAAATCTGGGTCTGTTTTTGAGAAGGTAACAACATTATAACATGGTTTAAAGCTCACAAAAGTCAATTTTGCGTAATATGGGACCTTTAAAAATAATTCCCCTGACAAACCCCGGCTTGTTCCTCCTTGTCGCGGTGTTTCGGGCTAACACAGAGTATAGTGAGGATAATTGGTGTAACTGCTGTGCTCTGCTCCTGAATGCTGCACATTACAGTAATGAGCCTCTTCCTGGTGGCCTGGTAAAACTGCAGCAGGTGGGAGTCAAAGGTTTTAACTACAGCACCTGTGGCTTTAAACCTGCACAACAACACCAATAAGAAGAACAGGTGCACACGTTAATGCTTCTGTAATGGATTATTTTACCAGCTACTCTGAGTATGGAGATTACATCATCTTTTGTCAAACAACAGTAAAAAACCTTCAACTTCAAAGGATCATCTTTATCTGAGGGTCTTACTGCGGCCCTATACAGTTGTCCGTCACTATGTCGCAGTTCACCTTTCGTAACCTCATCGTTTCGAAGATTTTTTTGTGTAGTTTGCATGTTTGTTTTTTTTACATCATATGAATGGGCATTGTGTTCTGCGTCCTGATTGGCTGAGGGACTGTAGACCATTGTGTCCTGCGTCCTGATTGGCTGAGGGACTGTAGACCATTGTGTTCTGCGTCCTGATTGGCTGAGGGACTGTAGACCATTGTGTCCTGCGTCCTGATTGGCTGAGGGACTGTAGACCATTGTGTTCTGCGTCCTGATTGGCTGAGGGACTGTAGACCATTGTCCATCAGTCTCCTCCGTGTCTCCTGTACAGTACAGAATGTGTCAGGCAAATTTACATAAATGTTGGATCGCAGTGTGACTCTGAAGTGCTGTATGTTTGCAAGTTTTCTCCCCGACAAAACCCACAATGTCGATGAAACGTTCTGCGGCGACAAAGACACCGACGAAGGTTTGAACTTTGAGAGAGTTTAAACAAGAGAGAAATGTGAGAAAATGTTCATGCCTGTGTGAGAAAAGTTTATAAAGTGTGTGGTGAGGGGTTTTACAGACAAGAAACAGATAGAATAATTGTAAATAATTAAGCTGATACTTGGCGGATTTCACCTATTGAGGTTTATTTTTAGACCCAGGGAAAACTGTACTCCACCCAGAGCCCTGAGGTCAGAGGTCAGCTGACCAAAGCCAAGCTCAAGATCAGAGGTGACTGAGCCTTTTCTGTGGCAGCGCCCAGACTATAGAACAGCGCCCTCTGCCTGTCAGACCCTCTCAGTCTTTATAGTTTAAGACTAGACTGAAAACTACCCTGGTATTTAACACTACACAGGTGTTTTATTGTTCTTTTCCTACGTTTTGTGTGATCTGTATATTTGTTTTTTTGATTTTTTTGTGAAGCACTTTGGTCAGCTCAAGTTGTTTTAACTATGCTATATAAAAAATAAAAAATAAATCAGTTGAAGTGAATTGAAAGCTGAATTAGAAATGGGCCAAGAAACAAACTATTTCTTTTTGCAATATTACGAAAACAAGATCTGCAGCCACAAGTCGTCAAGTCGGAAATACTCGTTTTTGGCAACTCATTGAAAAATGCATAAATTCATGAATCAAAACAGCCCCAAGTCTGAATGTAAACACCAGCTCCTAACACATGTTTCTGCCATTTTTTATTTAGCTTGATGCTTCCTACAAATATCCAACCTCATAATGTAAAGGTGCACGGTGTAACTTTTTAGCTAAAGGACTCGCCGTGTGGTCGTCACCATGGAGATTGTGTTAATCCTGTCTAGTTATGTCACCAGAACAAGCCATCTGGAACTGAATAAATCCACGATAGATAAGTGTAATCGCATACAGGGGGCGCTAGTAGCTCAGTTGTTGTGTGTGAGTGTTTGTTCACCGATCTCAAGGTTGGCGGTTCAAATCCAGCTCTTGACCGAAAAAAAAATCACTGGTAGAGCAGGTAGATCCACTGACCCATGGGTTGGTGGTGCGATTCCAGCTCCCACAGATGATCACTGTTGTTGTGTCCTTTGGCAAGACACTTAACTTTCCTCACCACCAGTGTCTGCGTACACTGGTGTATAAATGTGTGTGTATGAGTCACAGACTGTATAAAACAGTGGACTAAGTGAGTGTGACGTCACCCATAGCAACGCTGTCAATCAAACCTGTTGCTAATGCTAGTGGGAGTGACCTCGGGGAAAGAAGGCGCCTGATTTGTCTGTTATTAATGTTCATATCTTGATTTACGGACATAATCTCGAAATAAAAACCTCAGGATCATGCAGAGAGGGTTAATACAAACATTTTAAGTCCAAAATGACGAGTCTGACAGCAGCAGTTACTGATTTGAGTTGATGGAACCGGATGCGCGCCCATGCTCACTTCCTAGCTGGAACGTGGCGGCTAGCACGTTAGCTATGTCCAGTTATATATACTCAACAGTCTATGACGTGTATGGGCGAATCGTTTCCTTGACGTAAACCACTTTGAGTGCCTTGAAGATGGAAAAGCTCTATATAAAAATATGACCATTTACTGTAGAACATTCCAGGCAGATCGATAACATCTCCATGGAGACAAGCAGATGAAAAGTGACTTAGCTCATCTTTAATTGAACCAGACAATGAAACCTCTTTGTGGTGTCGAGGTTATAAGAGGCCTGATCATCAGTATTCAGCGCAGAGTCTTAATATCTAATGTAGCTTCTGGCTTTGGACAATTTAGTGAAAGAACTTGCGGCGCTCTTAAATTTTACGAGTGTGCCATGGATCCACCTTTTGTACCCTGCATAGATTTGGATTTATCTGCGCTCCCATCTTTCTTAAGGCAGAACAGAAAGCGTGTTGATTTAAATGGGTTCTTAAATGGCATCTGAAGCCGTAAATCTCTGTGTGGGGATAAACGCAGGAGCCTGCCAACTGAAGTGCTCCTGTTATTTATGGAGATGATGATGCTGCTTTTTCCAATCGTGGAGCTGTTCCAAAACACTGGAGCTCCCTGGGTTTACGCTCAGAAGGAAGTAAATGAGTGACACATTGTTCTTTTATAATATGGAAATAATGAACAGCTCCTCACAGATCCCGGGGGAATTCTGTTATGGAAAATGTAAACTCAAACGGGACTGTCATATTGTTTACTACTGAAACTGAGGGACACTTAGACAACAGCTAATAGTGGATATTACAGTGTGCTACCAGTCAGAAGTTTGGACACACCCTCTAATTTAATGTTTTTACTTCACAGCTGAGCCACGTCAGCGTCAAGAAATGCCAAAAGTGCAAACCAGGGTTCAAAACAAAAGGTAAACGCTATTTTTTACATATTTAAAATCTAAAACTTTTTGACTTATTTTGAGTTTATTTTTTTGTCTACAGTCGTCCATGGTTTATCGCGGGGGTTACTTTCTAAAAATAACCCGCAATAGGTGCAATCTGCTTTATTTTTTACAGTTATTCTCTCTGTTTCTTGTCTGTAAAACCCCTCACCACACACTTTATACACTTTTCTCACACAGGCATTAACATTTTCTCACATTTCTCTCTTGTTTAAACTCTCTCAAAGTTCAAACCTCGTCGGTGCCTTTGTCGGTGCAGAACGTTTCATCGACATTGTGGGTTTTGTCGGGAGAAAAACTTGCAAACATACAGCACTTCAGAGTCACACTGAGATCCAACATTTATGTAAATTTGTCTGACACATTCTGTACTGTACAGGAGACACGGAGGAGACTGATGGACAATGGTCTACAGTCCCTCAGCCAATCAGGACACAGAACACAATGGTCTACAGTCCCTCAGCCAATCAGGACGCAGAACACGATGGTCTACAGTCCCTCAGCCAATCAGGACGCAGAACACAATGGTCTACAGTCCCCCAGCCAATCAGGACGCAGAACACAATGGTCTACAGTCCCTCAGCCAATCAGGACGCAGAACACGATGGTCTACAGTCCCTCAGCCAATCAGGACGCAGAACACAATGGTCTACAGCGAGACCACGGAAGATGAAGCCCGATAGAGCGAGGGATAACTGTACTACATTCCTTATGAGTTAATCTATAGTTTTGATGCCTTCAGTGAGAATGTACAGTGTAAATAATCACAATGAGAAACATAAATGGAAAAGTGTGTCCTCCATCAGAAAGGTTACGCAGTGCCCCTTTAAAATAAGCTTATAAATCCTGCCGACGTTCACTAAAAGCAGATCATAACCTTTCCTGTGTGCAATATGCTTTTAGTGTATTAGCAATATCGCATGTGTCACTGTTGATACTTTGCAGCTGATGTCATCGTTCCCTGGGAGTGTGACGCTAACTTGAGGCACTGCTCCGTCTGAAGCTCTGTTACTCAAATTAGACTTTAATTTGAAGTTCATTTGAATGCAATCTGACCATAAAGAGCAGATTTTGTAGCTGGAAATACAACAGGTTAGCGGATTTGTGCTGTTGAACAAGTTCCTCTCGAATGACGGTACAGTCGCAAGCTAGTTAGCGTTAGCCAACAGTTACTTTTACCGTTTTTGATTAACTTGAAACGGCTAAATGCTAGTATTAATGACAGGCTCTTAAAAAATGAATGAAAAAATAAAAAAAATATACAGTGTTAGCCGTGTTTGCTAATGTGTGCGTCCCCATATTAGCTGAAGAAACTTTCCGCCATAGAAATACAAGTATCAGCAGCAGAAATAACATTGAAAAACTAAACCTTACATCGCCTGGCGTAACTGTGAGTATAAGTAAAACGTCCTTTTCAATCTGATATGGTCAAACGCCCAGACAAGCACACGGACAGCTGCCAGGCTCCCAGATGGAGGGCAAGGTTCACTTCACGACCGACATCTTAAAAACCATATCAATATTCAGTCCAACCAAGTGTCTGCTGCTATGATTGATGTCTTTCATTGGTCTGGAAACTGAGCCCGAGGAGGCGCGGGAAGATAAAAAAAAGACTATTTACTTGCAACATAAACTTGAGGAATGACTTGGTGATATCATTTTAAAGGTCAATTATGTAACTTTTCGTTCTTTCCCCAACTATTCTCATTGTTTTGGCAGGAATGTCTGACAGTGTTGATACTTTGCGGTGACATCGCGCTGGGGGTGTTCTACATGCTCAGGGTAGATGCTCAGCAGTTGCCATGGTGACGCAGTGCACACGTTAGCGAACACTGCCGACAAAGTTTCAAGATTGTCTGAAAATGCAAGAAAAAATACAAAATGGATGTAAAGAGCACATTTTCAGGAGCCTGCGATCAATCCGACTGTTTATCGTCCTGAGTTAGATTTTCAACAAAAACGTGAGAGGGGCTAACTGAAAAACTGTTCGCTAATGCTAGCTAGCTTGTGACTGTAAAGTTATCTGAGAGGGACTTGTTTTAACAGCACAAATCAGCTCACCTGTTAGCTAAGTTAGTTTTTTTCTGGTCAGATTTTGTTAAAATAAAGCTCAGAGTAAAGTTTAACAAAGACTCAGACAAAGCAGTGCCTACAGTTAGCGTCACAGCTGCAAAGTATCAATTGCATAAACGTGAGAGCTTGTTTCATTGCATGTGTTTTTCTTGCTACAAAAATATCTTGAAAAATGTGCGTTCTTATTGTGGGCGGGGTCACCTCTCCACAGATCTGACCTGTAACTTGGCCTAGTGGCATCAGCTGCTTGTCTACATGGAGATAGTTAAAAATTCATGGAAAAATTCTGGCAAAGGCATAATATCTCCATGGTGACAAGTAACAGGTGGACCCTCTTTAGAAAAGTTACATAGTCCAGCTTTAACTACAGACAGCGTTTGATTAATGGGCCTGTATCATGTTATTTCCTCATCTGTGTTATAATGTTGTTGCATATTTAGTTCTCTCAAACAGAAAACACTCTGTTCCACCTTGTGATGTCATCATGTGGTAATACAGTGTAATGTAGCTAGTCCATTTCAGGGGTCTATCTGTGAGGCTAGCACAAAGGACACGATACACAGAGGTTTAAAGGTTTTATTGATAAATGTATCAATTGATGATTGAATTGTTTCAATTTTTTTACTCACCCATGTTGTCTGTCCCAGGTGTTTCGGCCAAATGAGTCCCCGGGGAGCCGAAGCACCTTATGAAGGTTCCGGGACAGACAACTGGGTGAGGGAAAGGAGGGGTGTCTTATATTTTAGCTGTTGTTACCTAAAGTTGTGTTCACTGTTTAAATAATAAATTCATTGAATATAGATTTCTGTTTTTAAACAGCTAATATTATTGGGTAAATATTGACACTGTTTTGTAGAGCTAAATTTTAATAGTATTACTGGATGTTTGTGTACTTACCTGTACTGTAGAGTGGGCCCTACCAATTAAAGAGGTGTCCTATAAAAGGAGCAAGCCTTAGTCTGCTTGAGAGAGGGTGCTGTATGTATAGGCTGTACTGAAATGCTGATTCTTTTAACATTTTTTCTTGTAAATATTTTTTTGGTGTTGAATAAATACACTTGGGGTCTGCACTGGACAACTGTCTCAGCTCTACTCTTTTTCTCTGTAAACCGCTAAAGTTGCTATCCGGGCAATTAAAGTGCTCTACTGTGTTTTTAAACTCCACCCACCTTCACCAGAATCATTTGGATCATTTCAGCTCTGGAATTACCAGCCTCTATTGAACAAAAGGTAAAAGCTGTAGCTATTAACTTGAAAACTACCACTTCATGACATCACAAGGTGGAACAGAGCATTTTGAGCTTTGGGGATGCAGACGGCATCATAATCCAGGGTTATTCAAACGTGTGAGTGAAACAAAGCACAACTCCGGGTCTGTTTTATTTATAACATTACATTACAACATTATAACACATCCATTTTGTGTAATATAGGACCTTTAACTACAGATTGCTTTGGTTTGATTGATGGGTTGCGCCTGGGTTATTCAGCAGCTAATATACTGTGTGAAATCTTGAATCATGAGAGCGTATATCTTAGAGTATAGCTTAGATGACTATAAATATTTAGTATTCGAAACGGAGCAGCCCACGCATCAGTTAATTATTCATAAAAACTATTAGATGCATGTGAGTCCAGTCAGAGCTGAGAAAAGCATGTTTATAATTACATTCTTTATTAATGCGACACATACACAGACCTATAGAACATAATGGCATGAATTGTAATCAGTAAAGACAATGGAAGACTATTAATTATGTAGCCGGAGCAGTAAATCTTTAAACGCCTATTTACCACATTTGGCAATTACAGTGATAAACAGTTTAATCAGTTTGTACAAATGACCTGGAAATACTGTATAGATTTAAAGTGTTCACATGTTTCTTGCTGTTTCTGGTTTGAGCTAGAAAAGCAGGAAAAGTTGGTAATTTTCTGGACCTGGTTTAGTACTTAAAATAGCCCTGAGCTCTGGGGTGCCCCAAGGATCAATCCTAGGACCCCTGTTGTTCAGTCTCTACATGTTGCTGTTAATACGCAGCAGTAATGTGTCCTACCACAACTCTGCAGATGACTCTCGGATCTATGTCTCACTGCAGCAGGTGAATCTGGACCAGTGGATTCACTCTGACACTGCATCCAACAGATCAGTGCGTGGATGCAAAACAACTTTCTCCAGATAAACTCAGACAAGACTGAAGTCATAGTCTTCAACCCACAGAAACATAGAGAAAGTGTCAGCAGTCACCTCCAGTCTCTCTCTCTAAAACCTTCAAATCAGGCTAGAAATTTAGGGGTAATAATGGACTCAGACTTGAACTTCAACAGCCACATCAAATCAATAACATCTGCAGCTTTTTACCATCTAAAAACATTATAAAAATCAAAGATATACTGTCAAAACCAGATTTGGAGAGACTTATCCTGCATTTGTCTCCAATAGGTTAGACGACTGTAACGTCCTGCTCACTGGCTTCTCCAAATGAGCCTTAACAGAACAGAACATCCAGATAGAACACTGCTGCTCGGGTCTGACTAGAACCAGGAAGTACGAGCACATAAGTCCTGTGGGTCCAGGTCTGGCTCCTGTGGCTTAGAGAAGAGACTTTAAAGAAGTGAACAAGTCTCTCCATGAACCAGCACCAAAGAACATCTCCCACATGTGAGAGCCACATGAACCACCTCACACTAAACCGGGTCTAAACCGGGACTAAACCAGGACTAAACCAGGACTAAACCAGGACTAAACCTGGACTAAACCTGGACTAAACCGGGACTAAACCGGGACTAAACCGGGACTAAACCGGGACTAAACCGGGACTAAACCGGGACTAAACCGGAACTAAACCGGGACTAAACCGGGACTAAACCGGGACTAAACCAGGACTAAACCAGAACTAAACCAGGACTAAACCAGGACTAAACCAGGACTAAACCAGGACTAAACTGGGACTAGACCAGGACTAAACCTGGTGAATCAGTGTTTGAGTTTTGTTCAGTTTAAACCTGGAACATTCTTCCTGAAGATGTGACACAGACTCGACTTTGACAATGTTTAAATCCAGACTCTGGTTCTGTTTAGCTGCTGTGACTGAAAGAGTTTTATTCTGCCTCTTCTGTTTTAAAGTTCACTTTATGATGATTATTTATGTTCTGATGTGTGGTTTTGTGATTTTAACGTCTTTCTTATTCTGTAAAACACTTTGAATTACTTTGTGAACCAGTTGTGTCATATAAACTTGCCTTGTTTCATTCACACTTCCTGTTTATAGTTCGTGTTGTTCTGAGCTTCAGTAATCACTCTGTTCAAATATTCCCTGGATTGTTACTTCGCAGCTAGAATACTGAAGGTCTTCTGCACAGTTTTTAAGTCCATAAATCATCGTTCTGAACTTTCCTGTCAAAATGTGTTATTTACCACCGCGTGTTTATATAATTATGCAGGTCACGTCGCTTAACGGCTTAAAGTGAAGACCTCCGAATAGTTTTGCAAGTGTTAGAACAATATTATAAGTGTGTAATATCGGCTTCCTGACACTGATAGTCCATGCATCACCGGTTTGCACAAGTTTTATGTTTGACTTGAGAGTGGTAAGTTCCCATGCAGGAGACATTACAGGAATCTGAGACGCTGGAAGTCGAAGATACGTCTGAATAACTCACTGAGCTGTGAAGCTTAAAGGGCCCGTGTTACACTATCCTCTGATCTATGTTCTAGTTCTTTCCTCATCACAAACAGAGCTGGAGTTGTGTTTTGTTTCATTCACATGTTTAACACACAAACACACCTCCATATTTAGGCTGAGTTCTTCTCTCAAACAGAAAACACGGTTCCACCTTGTGATGTCACCATGTGGTAATACAGGAAGTGCTCCACTGTGTTGTTAAATCCCTCACACCTTCGCCAGAATCATTTGGATGATCACTACTGAACTAAAGGTAAAACTTAGCTGTTAAAACTACCACTTCATGACATCACAAGGTGGAACAGAGCATTTTGAGCTTTGGCGATGTACACAAACTAATAACTGCACTTACAAAACACGACTCCAGGTCTGTTTTTGAGGAGGTAACAGCATTATAACATGACGTAACGCTCACAGGAGTCCATTTTGTGTAATATTGGACCGTTAACCTCATTATATGTAGGATTTTATTACCAATTTTTACATTTTTTTTCCCCAGTTTGGCCATTTTTTAGGTTTCAGATGTTACTTCCTGGTTGGAAATCATGACATCCATAACTGTTACCTAGCAACCATCAAAACTCCTCTAATGTAACACAGAGACTATTATTTGACAATAAAAATATAAGAAAACAGCTTTATTTTGTTGTTTTGTTTGGAAAAATGTGTTTCTCGTATCAATTGTGCTGAACCTTTGGACAGAATTTCTTTCAGGTGGAGTGTAGTAGATGGTGGTGGTACTTACAGAACACTTTATTGTCCCCGTATGGAGATGTTTCCTCTGCATTTGACCCGTCTCGAGATCTTGAGCTTGTTTTGTGCCGTTTACAGTCGACCGTCTGGAGTAACGTGTCTGTTTTGGCTCATACACGAGTCTTAGTCTTAGTCTCACTTTGCTGTTGTTCACTTCAGTCCATGGAAGATATCACTTAAGTGCAACTGTGTGTAACAGACAAGTGATCCGGTGTATTTTTGGCTGCTGCAGTCTCCATGGATCTGTGTGCATTACCCACTTCCACAATAGCAGGCATCATGTTGGCAATAGCTCGCTGGGTACAAATACTGTCCCGAGGCCATGCGGTCTGGTTAAAACAGAAACAACATGGCACTTGGAATTGCTTTGATAAATATTAAAGTGCGGAGAGTCCAGGAGGCTCAGCTCATAAAGGGAGAGAGAGAACGTGATAGACAGTGAGAGAGACGGACTGAAAGGAGGGAGGAGGGGTGATTATGGAGTTCAGGCGTCTGTAAAAGCAGCTTTTTCAATCTAAACACAAGGTTACATCCATAAACGCGTCTAATTGTCGGCACGGCGGCTGATTAGCTGATCATGCCTCATAGCAAGAAGGTTCCAGGTTCGATTCCCGGGCTGCAGCGCTCTCTGCTCTGGACAGGTTGCCCCACGCCGCAACACCAGGCCCGTCAGCACAAAACTGGGGGCCCAGGGCAAGTAGCCACACATGGGCCCCTGTCTAATATTAATGAATAGGCAGAGGTTCAAATTCTGGGCCCCTAACACCTTGGGACCTGGGACAACAGACGCCTGTGTCCCCCCGTCGACTCCCCTGAATCACACTGAAGAAGGGCCTTAATTATATCTTTTAACAGTTTATTTTCACTACAATTATTTTAGTTTTTTGGATTTTTGTCGCCTCTTAAATGAACTGTAAGAATTTTTTGAAGTTGTGTGCAAATATTATATAATGAGCTTTTGCAAAACTGGGCCTGCAGGACTGGTGAACAATAGTAACGGGACTTTCGGCTCCTTTGTGAGATCTTCTGAATCCCTAAAGAGCCGTTCAAAAGGCTGGCTCTTTACTGTGTATTTATATGTCAAAAGCCAATGTGAGAACTCGTTTTAACAAAAAACTAATCACAGAGAGAAACGACCACGCCTCATATTTGTTCAGAATGGTTCAAAGTGAGAGTGGGAGTGAGTTTACCCTTTGAAATGATGAAAATAGAGATAAAATGTGATGCCAAATATGTTTTTTTTTGCACAAACCTCTCACTCCTGTCACCTTCTCTCCTTCTGTGCTGATTCTTCTGTGGATTCTTGTGTTCATTCAGCGTTAATCAGCGCAAAAATGCATAAAATTTGGAAAGAAAAAGATTTGGTCCTTTCAAAAATGAGATCTAACCGTTCACATTAAGGAACCGACTCGCTCACGAAGGTCACGAGTTTGCAAAGATTTATCCTGTTGCATTTTATCGTTTGTTCAAAACCCTCTGATATATATTTTTGACAATTTTGAAATCTTTCTGAAACTTACAATTGAAAACTTACATCATACTCTTTGTGTTGATTTTTGAATCGTGAATTTTACATTTTAAACTCCTGCACAAACATTGAACACATCTGACTTCGGCTGTTCCCCGTCTGAACAATATCTCTGTGAAAAAGCGTTCCCTGAGTAAGCTCCTGTGTTCTGCTGTCACCTCCTTGTATAATCCCGGCTGCTTGTTGCATGTCGTTGGCCCTGTGGCTGTCAGCTCGGTGAATGTGCATCCTTGGCTCTTCGGGACCTGTCCTCCCGCCCCCTCTCTGGGCTCGGAGCTCGGAGCACGTCAGGCTGTATTGTTCCGCTGGGGTGTGTAGCTTTAGTCGAGTTGTTGTTTGGCCTGTGTCTTCTGACGTCGTGACACGCCGCCATATTTCTTTCACCTCCCGACAGCCCTGTATCCAGAGCCCATATTGTGCGACAGCCCTGGAGGTATTTCAAGGTTGGATTTGCATTGACCTTTCTATAGCAGCTGAAACAGGAGCAGGAAGAGTCGGGAAATGCCTGTTGTTGTTTGCCTGGTCAGCCAAAAGTCCACACTTCTCCACGACTTTATGAAGATGTGAGTGTGGACCACAGACTGTATAAAGAAGTGGACTAAGTGAGTGTGACGTCACCCACAGAGTTCAGCTCCAGTCAAATGAAGCTCAAGTTCCATATTTGGAATTCTGACCACGAATATCATAGCAATCAAAGAGCCAATCCAGAGCGAGGCTGATGAAGGTAACGCCCTTTCCCGCCTGCACGGCTGGTTCAGCAGAGAGCGAGCGCTTAGCAACACTGTCAATCAAACCTGTTGCTAACGCTAACGGGAGTGACTTCAGGGAAAGAAGGCGCCTGATTTGGTCCGTTATGAAAACCTGGACTAAACCAGGACTAAACCAGGACTAAACCTGGACTAAACCAGAACTAAACCGGGACTAAACCAGGACTAAACCAGGACTAAACCAGGACTAAACATGGACTAAACCGGGACTAAACCAGGAGTAAACCAGGACTAAACATGGACTAAACCAGGACTAAACCAGGACTAAACATGGACTAAACTAGGACTGAACCAGGACTAAATCAGGACTAAACATGGACTAAACAGGATTAAACCAGGACTAAACCAGGACTAAAACCGGACTAAAACTGGACTAAACCAGGACTAAACCAGGTGAATCAGTGTTTGAGTTTTGTTCAGTTAAAACCTGGAACATTCTTCCTGAAGATGTGACACAGACTCGACTTTGACAATGTTTAAATCCAGACTCTGGTTCTGTTTAGCTGTTTAGTGACTGAAAGAGTTTTATTCCGCCTCTTCTCTTTTATTGTTCATTTTATGATAATTATTTATGTTTTGATTTGTGATTTTCTCTCTCATTCTGTAAAACTGTTTGAGTTACTTGATGTACGAGTTGTGCTGTACACATGAACTTGCCTTTTGCTTTAATCGTCTGTGACACTTGTCGACAGGTGAAAGTCCAGAGAGTTTCCTGGAGGCTGGAGTCGCTGAGTTACTTCTGTGTTATGGGGGTTTGGGTTTCGGGCAGGAGTCACTTTCATTTACACAAAGGCAGAATGTGACTTTAGAACAGAAATACTCTTACATTTCCAGATTTGGACTGAAGAACAGTTTTAGTTTGGACTGTTCCTTCCTTCATTGAACCGTGACAAACAGCTGGAATAGTCGTGGAGAGTTGTTTCTACACAGTTCTCATTTAACCACAGACTGGACAAAATGAACTGCCCCCTGCATTTGTCTCTATGTGTTTCTTGTTATAGAAAAATGCCTCTTAACATAAGTGGTGTCCTTCAGTCTATTTTTCCCGCTGCTTTCACATTACAGTTCACGATCGGAAAAGCTTTTACCTGAAGAAACAAAATAATTGCATAAGACCCTTAAAGAGGTTAAAAAGCGTCGTCCCTCTGAGCTGATCGTCCCGGTGCAGGCTCCATCCATCAGGCCTCGACTTTGTGCCTCTGTTTCTGTGACTGAAGCTTTA
>JAIEZT010001398.1:933-48708 GCA_019594935.1 Periophthalmus modestus
GATTAGACTTAGACTTTGCTAACCGACTTTTCTTTCTTCACTTAAGTCAACTATTAAAGATTGTTCTTGTACAGTTTTGTTTGCACATTAAAGTAACGCTTCATAACTTTCTGCGGAGGTGGCACATCACCTGCATGATTCCATGGAAATGGAGAGTTAAAACCGTACTTTCGTATCAATTTTGTTGCGAGATACACACTTTTTTTGGCAATAGCATGGAAAATTATAAAAAAGGAAGCGAGCAAGCATGTTCATGGAGAAACAGCAAGAGGATGCCTCTGAAAAATCCAAAATCAAGCAGCATACTTTTTTTGCGTAGAACATTTATATTGCATTTGAAATATGTTTTAGCTACCGATTTGGTGCATAGACACCTCACAATTCTTTTCTTTTGAAGAGACCCGTGTATGATTTTTGCACAATGCTATAAAAACCTGCATACCTTTTTCATTTCCAGCTCTACAGGCTATGTCTCAGTTCTTGTGCCTCTTCCTCACAGCGTAACGGTGTGAACCGCTAAAGCTGCATGGATCCCCTGCTTTTTCCTCTTTTCACTTGGCCAGTCATACATGTGGCAATTAAGTCAAGCTACCGTTTGCACAAAAAGTATAAAATTTCATTCTTGTCCATGTCGGCAAGAACGCAATTTTCACTGGTTGGTGGCGGTGTCAGTGTACTCCCATTTTAGCTGTGGATGTAATTGGAGCTATTGTGGATTTAGACTTTTGCTGTTCATGCTGATTTAGTCGCTACAAAAGGGCTACTGCAAATACAATGAATATTTTTAAAGCTGCATTGTAGTTGAATTTAGCCTATTTGATCTAGCTATTCGCAGTGTAGGATCTATTGATCTCTCTTCTCCCTCTTAACATAAGTAATCAATAAGGCAGGCTGAGCTGGGAGGCTTTCAATCCATATAAATATAATCATGTGTTTGTATTTGCACGACATGTAGCAAGTGTAGACAGCCACAACAAATAGTTTCATAGGAAAGTGAAAATTAGGTAGGGTACTAGCTGCAATGTGATCTTGTCTAAGTACAAACCCCACAGGCACAACCTTAGGCATTATTCTTTGATATTTTGACATGCAATTTTCCACATTGGAACTAAAATGTCCGCAAATTGATCAAGGAGCGTGATAGGTTTAACTGGGGCCATTCATCAGGTATGACAGTGCATACATTTTGTAATCAGTGATTAAAAGCACAGGAACTAAGATGATGTGTCTTCTGCCTAGGGGGATGTTTCCAGCAGAAGAAGCCCACCACCATAAGACACTGCCATCCCCCATGCACCAACCCGTTTTCTCACTGCACTCCGGTAAGCTCTGGTCTATGGTCACTCTTTTGTTAAATTAAACCGTAAAGTGTATAGATTTCATATCAATGGATGTGGGCTCAGTGCCATTCAGAAACGAGAGAGGACTGTGTGGGAGTGAGGGGGTCATGCTCTTGTTCTTAAAGTACTACTCTGCCCCTTAAAGGATGGTTTTGTATAACTGCAACTAGAAATCTAAACTGCATGGACTAAAATTGGTATTAGTATTTTTCTTTATATTATTATTATTATTATTACAATAGTTTTAGTAGTATGTTTTATGTAACTACATACACCATCCACTGATATTTCAAACAGTGATATGGTTAGAGGTCAGCACCACACACACACGTATTAACCATAGAAGCTCTTTAAAACAATCAGTAAAAAAAGTGACACAGAGAGTTTTAAGGCGCAATAGCTGTGAACAGAAATGAAGTAGCACAGTTTTTAAACAATGGCAATAGCTAAAATAAACAATCATTAGGTACACTATTTACAATGTAAAACACAAGCACCGAGTTTACGTTTTGTTATCTTTTAATTTGGATAAGTGAAAGAAAATGGAGATAGATGGATTTTTTAAGAAGGTAGCAAAAACAAGTGCTGATTACTTTCTATTGCGGAATATGCCAAAAGATCCAACAGATCATTTAAACAGAAAAGGCAAAGGTCAGTGACGTCAAGTGTAAAGATATCACACAGAGGAACAGAAAAGTCTATCATGAATAATTGGATTTCCTCTCTGTTGAATTAACACTAGAAATGTTATCACAGGTTTTATTATAAGTTTACAGCTCTTACCTTGGACCATTCCGAATGTGCCTTGCCCTATTAAGTGGAAAAATGACTGCACAGTGGTTTTAGAGTAGGCTACTATAGAAAAGAACAAGTTTTGCCATACTGTACCTCCCTAAGTAAGTAAGTAGTGTTATGGAACAGTGTTATGTCATTTTATTTTTTTGTTTTTTTTTGTTTTTTTTTGCATACTATTCGAGTAGTCCAGATAAATGAAAAAAGAAAGGGTATCCAACATAATTTGAAAATGAATTAGTATTAACTCAGAGCACACATTGACACAAAGTAGGAAAAGCTATTGTACCATCATACTATTTATAAAATCCTTATTCCAAATATGTTCAGCTATGAAGTACTATCATTTAATGACCATCTAAGAATTTAATGATAGCATCGTGCCAAATATCAATCTTGACGTCAAATGTCAAGTCTTTCAAAACATCTTCAACAGCTTTTTCTTTACACTTCCAATAAATCAACTCACTCCAGAACCAGACTGTAGCCAGCTTTAGACTAAATATTGTTTGGCCATGAATAACCATATTTTTATCATGTCAAATGTCAAGTCAAATGCATTCCATGTCTATTTTCTTTCAAAGCACCTTTTTACTCCACTATAAATACGCTACTGGTTCAGATAAATCAATCCCTCCAGAGGTAGACTGCATGGGTGTAGCCTGGAGAGGGACGCTGCAGTTGGAACCTCTTCACAGCAATAGGAAATCAATGAATGGTCCTTTTTTTCTGCTCTGACATCTCCCTGTGTCTTTTTTTCCCTGCTGTTCTCTTGCAGAGCGGGGTGTGTGGGTGTGAGAGAGGTTACACCGAAGTCATGAGCTCGCATGGCTTCCTGGACTATTGCACCAGGACTCCGGGGGTGGACAGCTACAAGAAGGCAGACGTGAAGACCAATTCAGGGAGATACAAACCAGGTCCGGCCCAAGCGCAGGATGTCTTCAGCGAGTGGACAACTGCGACCAGTCGGGCCAGGTACTGAAATGGAAATGACCTCCTGAAATTGAGTGTTGAACCTCACTTTGGAGACCTCATAGAGTAGGCAGAACTTATTTTGGTTAAGGTGGTGCACTGGAGTCTGGATTCTGCTGGTATCAGAGGAGCCCATACATCAGCATATGAACCCACTAGTGTGGACTGCTAATCAACAAAAACATTTCAGGGTACAGTGGAAGTGCAAAATGCTTATAACCCCCATAGTTTTAGAAGTGGTCTTAATACCAGGTTATTTGCACTATATGTTCAGAGTAAACACAAAAAATATAGTGGTAGAATGTAAAAAAAAGAAGTAAAATTCAGTAACTCAGTTGGTAGTCCAATGATCGGGAGGTTGTGGTTCAAATCCCTGCTCTCAAAAAAAACACTAAAAACATCATTGGTTGACCGGTCAGATCCACTGATCCACTGGTTGGTGATGCGATTCCAGATCTCATAAATGAAAACAGTCATTGTGTCCTTGGGCAAGACACTTAACCCACCTTGCTCCCAAGTATCTGCATACACTGGTGTATGAATGTGTGTGTGAATGGGTGAGCGGTTTCTTGATGTAAAGTGTTTTGAGTGCCTTAAAGGTGGAAAAATGCTATATAAAAATGTGATCAATAACCAGTTACCAGTTTAAATATTTATCATTTTCCCTCAGGGGCCCAGTGACCTGTAATACAGAGTCTCATTTGTGTACCGATTTGTATCTGACTATAAAGAGCAAAATTAAAAAAAACAGTACAATGAACAACATTATAAGCTACAGTGACATTCATGTACAATGCACATTTTAATCAAGGCGTTACTGACCAAGCCTGTAATTTGTGTTGCATTTAAATGCAAGGTAACCAGAATCTTGCAAGTGTAAATTATCATAAATCAATCATTACTTGCTCCGACTTGTGGTCCAGCTATAGGATAACGAATAATAGGTTTGCAGTAGGATTGTATGCTTGGTTTAACATTAACATTAGCTACGAGTCACATGCTGGTAGATTTCCATTTTGGGCTGTTTTATAAATACAGCTATTTAAACTATTTTGTAAAGTTTAAAGATTTTTTATGATGATCAGGATGGAAAACATTTCATAAATTAAATTCATTGGTAAGTAACATTTGAGAAGTACTAGCCATGGGTGGACTATGAGCAGAAGGTGTGGTTATACCTGTCTACACTAAACAACACCAGTGTCGTTACTGACAAATATCGTCCGTGGTAAAAATAGAAACTTAGTGACGAAGTTAAGAAAACAGTACTCTGTTTGACTGTGGGATGATGCCCATCCCCACTGTTCTGAATGTTCACTGTATACAGACTCATGTAAATGTGTTCTCTGTGCAGATGGCAGAGTGAAGATCTGGGTTTATGCTGTGATTGCTGTCGGATTTATTCTAATACTCTTCATTATTGCGTTATCCTTCCTGCTCTGGTATGTCAATTCATACATAGTACATTCTTAATATGTTTTGTTCTTTTGCTACTCAATTTATTTCTATAGTTACATATTTTAGACAGTGCCATTATGCTGCCGCTTCAAACCCTCATTACTAACCATGTATTTTCTTTTTTTTTTTTTTCTTTTTCTTTTTTTTATTGTTTTGTATATATTTCCAGCAAGCCGTCGCACTCCTCAAAGACAGCTGCCCCCCAGAAACCACTGAGTCTGGCCTATGATGGAGATATGGACATGTGAACGTACCTCATACAGCATTGCTTTCAGAAGAGTATGGTCTGCTACATACTACAGCGCCCCCTTGAGGAGGCTCTGCTGTGCTGTATTTGCCATTTGAACTACAAAAATAAGGAAATGATAATTCAACCGTGTATCACAGCTGGGGAAAAGTTTTGGAGAATTATATCTGTAGCTGCTTTTCATGCTGACAGGATTCTAATGTAGACATTTTGAAATTTTGAACTATAGTTTTTTTCTATTGTGACTGGTTGCAACATTGAAACTAATGTTTGGATCTAAAACTAAAAACGATCAATGCCAAAACCTTGACATTGATCCATAAAAAAGATCTATGAACAGTTAGTCCTCTGAACTCTCCATAGAGAAGAGAAAGAAGACTCTGAACAGTGACCTCTACAGGTGGATCAGTGCATTTGACTGGACTGTCTCATCAGTGTTGGACATTTGACCAAGAGAATGCAAACCGCCTTTTTTGAATTATGCCATATGCACTACATTAGTGCTGCTCCTCTTTTCTCTCAATGACTTTTGTAGTGTTTTAATTGTAATTTATGATGACTTGTTGCTGTCAGATTGTGTTGACACTGATTATGCCATAAGTTTTGCAAGTGTGGAGACCTGCTGATTTTCTGAGTTTGCCTTGAGTTAAATATACAGGATAGCAAAGCTGTTATAATTTACCCCACTGACAAGACATAGTTTGACAAGCGTATCATTGATCATTTGACATAAGTACCAGCAAGATAGAGTTTTCTTACATTTTAAAAGAGTTTATCAATTCAGTATTTAGTCAGGCAAAGGGAGCTCATTTGGTTTACTGTTTGGTTGCATCTGGATCAGTGGGTCTATGCCATGGGTACCAGAGATGGGATGGGGACATCTTCAGGTGGTCACTTTTGTTGAATTTCTTTCTCAGAGGACTTGGAAGATAACAAAATATTCCCTGTGGTGAGAGGTTTGAGAACAATCAAACTATATTATTCCAGATCCCAACACGGGTCAAAGTGCTTCAAAGCATACCGACACCTTTTTTTTTTTTTTTTTTCATTTCACAGGCCTGAAAGCACAATGACAGCAAATACCAAATATCATAGAGCACATAAAGCTAAAATGTTATAAGTATTTATTTATTTATTTATTTATTTATTTGATTTCTACATAAGAATTTTCTACTGCCTGAACTTCATGCAAAAAACATAATATCTCACCATGCCAATATGTCACTCAAACATGTTTCAGATACATTAAAGTACTCTGTGATCCAGTGGAGACGTGATTCCCGGGACTGTTTCGGCTATAGCACAATTTTCATTTATCCCCGTGTTAACAGGAGGTGTGATGTTCTTCGGTTGTATGAGTTTGACGCATCTGAATGTATATTTTCATTAAAAGTCATCATACTAGTACAAATAGAGTTGTTACATTCCATAACAACTGTATGCTGTCAGCTCCTTGTATGTAGGCATGCGAGTTTTAGCAGAACAGTGGCATGCCCTTAAGTGACCTTGCAGTTTATGATTTGTTTTATTTCAAATCTTGTCCATTTGGGGAGTGATTATATGGGGGAGGATTATAAGAATTACCAGTCCAACTCCAGATACTAAATACTGGGTTTCTATTGGAGCAGATCCTAAAAGTCAACAATCTGTTCCTTCATTGTTTACAGAATCATGTGAATCGTGTTACTAATGTGTGTACATGGACAGCAGGACAAATGCAAATAAATTGTTGGATGCTGTGTGGAAATAAAACATTTCAGTTTTGGCATATTTTGTTTAAGGCATGTAACAGCCATGGTAGGTGGTCCTGCAAACGCTTGTCTCCTTGGCGACATTATTGTTTTGCCTGGAATGTTAATCATATTTTATTTCTAGTAATAGTTTAACAGTTTATAATTAAATAAAATTAAACACATCAGTAGCATTTATTCAGTCACCAATGTTCTTGAGAAATATCTACTCTTATTGTGAGTTTATGTGGCACCACCTGCCCGTCTCCATGGGGATTTAGAAGTTTAATGCCATACTGTGGAAAATTACAGGCAATGCAATATTATGTATCATTATCTATCTATCAGGCTGACCATTCAGCAGAAACGTTATATAGACATACACCTCTAAAGATAAAAAAGATAGATAAAAGATAATTTTAAAAAATGAGATTAGATTTAAAAAAAAACAAACAAAACAAACCCGAAAAACTTTCAGCCTTAACAGTAAAGAAGTAAAAGTATTTCCTTATGGTTGCATCCTTTATGTGTATATTGCATGACTGTGCTGTTATTATGACCATAACTCCTTTTTATGTACTACAGTTAACATTACTACTGCTGCTATATAATTACTATTACTAACACTAAACGCACTGCTCATCATTTAAACCCTCCGTTCCAACAAAATAAGTTTACCCTTATGTTGGGATTCTCATTTGAGCAAAAGTAGAATCATTCTTGAAAATTCACATAAGCAGTAGTAGTAATGCCTTACATCTGTGACTTCATGGTTGCACAGCACTTCATGCTTCCACCTTACAGCAAGAAGGTCCTGGGTTCAACTTCCAGGTGGCATTGAGTGTATCTGTGTAGAGTTTGCATATCCCCTGTGTCTTTCAAATCTCAGCAGGCCAAGAGTGATTAAATATTAAATATTGAAGGTAAAAAGTTATCAAGGGCCTATTAATAATAAACAGCCTAAACTGAGAGAGCAAACGTCATCTTGCAGTAAGTGAATAGCAGTTCCATTGCATAACTGCCAACTGCTAAAATGTTTCTTTAGTCTTCGGTCCTGCCCTTGGCCTTAGGGGGTAGGAGGGGTTTGTACCTGCGGTTCCACTTCTCTACGCACACAAACAACAGCTGCACTCACAGTAAGTAAAACTGATTAAGTTATTTTTTGGCCAAATTGTATTTTCTGTCTATTCAAAAGTCCATCTTGTAGGTGTCATTGGCTCTGTGAGTTCAGATTACTTCAACCTTTTATCCTCAAAATGTCCTTTCAGTCTATTATCTGAATTATGACTTTCTTTTCCTTTTTTGTGTCACATTCCTGTGTTATAGAAACCCAATGCAACACTAGGGGTGTCACCACCACCTATCATGGAGTATGTATGAGCATCATACATACTCCATAATACATTCATATATGTAATACAACTTACAAAAACAAACAAACAATAAATCTTCAAACAAAAATGATAAAAAGCTTGATTTCATAAAACTGGTGTTACAAAAGTGTTACAAAAGCAACATGGCCAGTCCAGCACAATAATTGCATAAGTCACCTCTGCTCTCAAACTTTTACCTACATTTGTGGGCTAATGTAGCACGCTGGGGTACAAACAAGGTAATCAGAGGGCACTTACAGTATAATAAACTTTACTGCCACAGTAGAGTAAGGGTCAATGTCTATAACTGACCATAAAAAAGGTTTAAGTGCAGCTGGGTGAGTAAGTGCATGTATGTCAGTCACTGAGTACAATACAACAATACTACAGTCAGTGTTCAGAAATCAGAATTAGAACAATGTTTATTGTCACTGTAAGTGAACTAAATTCACAAACTAGGGGTTTGCTTGGGTGATGTGGTGCAACATAAAACAATGGATAATAATTGTGAATTATATGACAAAGGCATAGCTCTGTAAAATGAGTGTGTAGAGCTAGAGTATGTTTGAGAAGAGTCAGCTATGCGCACACGGGAAAACTGAACACAAGAGGGAGACATTACACTAAAGACAAACCAAAAGTACTAACTTGGGCATAGTAGCAATAAGTGAAATCATAACTAAACAAAACAATCAATAAAACTGTAGGGAATCTGGTCCAATGGGGTCGAAGTAGGAGGCAGACAGAAAAATTCACAACTAATAAAATGTATTACAGCTCACAGTGGTAATGTGTGTGTGTGTGTGTGGGGGGGGGGGGGGCTTGCAAGACTGGCTTGCCCTGCTTTTATACCCAGAAGCACCTCCCCCAGGTAAACACCATTTACCTCTGATGTATGGTAGATAAAACTATCACAGGATCTCAGACTGTACTGCTTTAGTGATTAGGGCCTAAATCCCTTTACTTCAGAAAGAGTTTAAAATACAACTATAAGCACTTAAACATTACAAAATACAAAAAGACATTAAAGCAAAAGAAAAAAAAAAAACTTAACTCAGTTCAGTTCCCACTCCCAGCCTTTAAAAATGGCTGACCTAGGGCACTCCACTCTTTGTCAGGACCATGTGGAGACTCAGGTATGAATAGATGAATGTATTATACCCGCATAAAACATCTTTAAAGTAACAGATGTGTTTGATGATTAAATTAAAGGCGATATTAAAAGGGACAAAGGCAACAACCTATGCAAATGAAATGAATGAGCAATAATAACTTAACAGTCTCTCTACGTGGACTTGGACTGGCCTTTTTGTATTATTTGGTAATGGCTGCATTTGCATTTTAATAGTGAATCAATATAGTAATACAGTATCTGCTCAAATCAACCGGTGAAGCATTTGATTCTGAGGATTATAGTTACCCGTATATAACAAACCCTGCCATAAATTCTCCCAGTAAGTCATATAAATCATAGCCATCGAAACATACTTCTCCCAGTAAGTAACAGCCTATATAACAGAAATACTTGAACTTTGCAGTGTATGTAACTATATTTTTTGCTGTCACACAGTGCAAAATGGCTTCTCCATTTAAGTGCCTGGTCCATGATGATGACCGATACAAAAAAGCCTTCCAGCTGTTTTTGGACTGCTCCACTGAACATCAGTCCATGAGAGACTTCATTCACAACACTCTACCCGACATACTGGCCCAGTAATGCACTGTACTCACAGGGGTTTACAGACTACACAAGGGCTCCTTTCCTGCACTGGGTAAAATTACCCTTTACCCTCCCCATGGATCAGGCTATATTTTTGCCTATTGGCAACCTCTCACAGCTACAAACAACGATATTAAGGCGTGGGCCTTTACCTCAAACTTTGAGTCAGGAACATGTTTTAGTTTGAACTTTTTAGCCCCACCTACTTAATCTGAAAGGTTAAGGAAGCTCTCACACATTGTCTCACTTTTGATGCAATTTTATTCTTACAACGTTTCGATTGCTCTGACCTTCCTCAGGTAGATAGATACCCGAGGAAGGTCAGAGCGACCATGTGGGAGTTTCCTTAACCTTTCAAAGTGCTTCTCCTCCTACGCACCTGTCGCCCAGTCAGGTAGGCAGAGTCTACACAGCCCCGCCCACTTAGTCCTTTCTGCTACTGTGATATTGCAACATGACACAGAAACAACTGTCTGGGACTGTGCAGTGCAGTTGTTTCCCTTGATTCTTGGTAACAATCTGTCTGATTGGATGAAAAATGGTGTTTTTCAGTAGCTTTTGTATTAGTTACACATTACCCATTAAAAAGTTATGTAAAGTTAATAGATTATATTAGTCTCAATTTTGTTCTTATTTAGCAGTTTTTACCATACAATGCTTCATGTAAAGCAGTGATCAGACTTACGGCTCTTTTAGGGGATCTGAATCTTTGGATCAGTTCATTTCAAAGGGCTGTTAAAAAGACGAGCTCTTTTACTATGTATTTATCTGACCGAAGCTAATATGAGAACTTATTTAACTACAAGCTAATCACTGAGAGACAACCAAAGCTCAGATGTGTTTAAAATGGTTCAAATAGAGAGTGGAACTGTGTTTTACCCTTTGAAATATGAATAATCTAAATAACACACTGCACTACAAAAATAATAATTTAAAAAGCAAACTGTTATTTTGCTATTATGCTTATAAATCTTTCACTCGTGTCACCTGCTGTGCTTCTGTGCTGATTATTGTGATGTTTCAGGTTAATCAGTATAAAAATGCAATCAAATTTAGAAGAAAAAGATTTGGTTCTTTCTGTGGTTTCGTTGGTTTCGTTCCTGCCGTTCACGTTAAGGAACCGTTCAAAAGAGCCGACTTGTTCATCACTAATGTAAAGGGCATTCGTCTTGGCAAGAATGCATTAAAATCAGGTACACGGCCTTTAAATCACACATAATATAGATAAATTATAGTGATCACACTTTTGGCACTTTTATGGGATTCAAATCTTTTGGATCAGATCATTTCATTTCAAAGAGCCGTTCAAAAGACTGAATCTTTTTATATTCATTCATATGACAGAAGCCAAGACTAATATTTGTTTAAAATGGTTTCAAACTGAGAGTGTGAGCATGTTTACTCTTTCAAATTATGCGTAATCTAAATTGAAAGTTGATCTACAATAATATTTTTTTTTCAAAAGTTAACTATTATCATGATGCCAAACGAGATCTGGTTCCAACCATTCACATTAAGGAACCGTTCAAAAGAGCTGACTTGTTCACGAACCTCACATCACATCACATATCCCTCAACCACATCTTCTTCCCCATGTGAAGGCTGATATGATTTATAATTATTGTCTCTTCTCAGCGTTGGCAACGGGAAGTCACAGCTAAATGTCATTGGAGTTGGGAGTGGGTCAGGTAAGAACTTGGAGCACTTTGTCTTTGTGAACTTATGCAGTACAGGTCTGTTAATATAGTCAAGTGCTCTGCTGCAGACAGCTACGGTGAACTCTCATGCCCTAACGATCTGTGATACTGCAGTAATTAAATGACAGAATAAACAGACTGTGTACCCAGACTGTGCTAAGTGTATGCATGTAAGTGTTTTCTTTATATAATATTTCATTTCAGTAGCAGTCTGGGACCTTAATGCACCTGTGAACTCAGCTATTTAATGTGATCCAAGCAGCAGTCTCCATACTGCATATTGACTCAGAGAAAGTACATCTAGAGTTTCCTTCTTGAACAATCCGCCTCTCACCCATGAGTGATGTTATCCTTCGTTTCAGTCAAAGTCATTCCTCTTTATAGCAGCAATATAGCATGTTCTCTAATGGACTATAAAACCCATTAAATAAAGTCAAAACTCTCCTAAAGGTGTTGTTCAGTGTGATAAGAGAGATTCTGCATCTGTCACCAAGTTTTGCAGTCTGGTTTACTTTGTGTTCACAGTTTTTCTTTCAATAAAACCAAGAACAAAATGACTTGTCAAAAGAAGTACTGTTTTTCTTCATATTGCTTCAAAAAGAAAAGTATTAAGAGAGTGATAGGCTGCATTTCCTGTTTAGCTCCATATCTCCATAGACAAGAGGAGGGTTGTGCATTATAATTCATGACATTGATCTCTATACTGTGTAATTAGTAACCAGGCCTGTCACAATAATTACTATATCCACTTATCGTAATAGTGTACATTTAGAATACTTCTCCTTTATGGTTTGGTTTCAGTATTATTGTTTATCATCTATATTTACTTCAATGACATATCGCACTTCAAAATTTGTTATTGTGACAGGCCTAATCACAACTTCCCTGTGATATAGGTAAGATTGACCTGGAGATGATCTCTCAGCTGCGTCTGAAGCACCCAGGGGTGCTGGTGGATAACGAGGTAGTGGAGCCCAACAGTCAGCAGCTCCATGACTACAAAGGTAGGCTGCAAGCTTTAGTGGCACCTGCATAACTATGTTTGGTTTGTATATTCATTATATTCACCTATTGTGAAGTGTACTTTAATGAAATGGACTGAACTGTACTTTAAATTAAATTATGGTGAATTTTATATTACTCATATTTCCTTTTTATTCACAATTACGAAAGCTAATTTGTGGTATATTATTTCATGGCAATGTAGGCAATATCCTAACCACAAAGGATGTAATAAGCTAGTATAATGTCTTTTACAATGCATTGTCTTTTGGGCAGGTTTAAAATGCGCTCTTTCCAAATAATCAAAAAATCTAATCTAAATCACAATATATGAAGAGCCTGTTCAGATCAGTTCAGAATGCTATTAACAGTCCTTGGATGTCTGTTTGAATGATACAGAGATGGTCGCCCAGAAGCCAGATTTAGACTACATCAAGTTCACCTGGAACAAGATGACAGCCTCTGACTTTGAGAAGCAGTGGAGACAGAAAAATGTCACCAAGAAGGCTGACTTCATCCACATGGTCCAGGTCTGTGTGCATTTCTGACACATCTACAGCACATTCTTTTAACAGTGCCTCATATCGATTATTCTCTGGAGGTTCTCAAGCATTGTGCTGAACATAGTTAGATTTACTCTGAGTACACTGGTCAGCAGCTGGTTATTTGCTCAATCCACAGGTGCTGTACTATGTTCAAGATCCTGGAGCCATCATCAGCTTCTTTCAGAGCCTCCTCGACAAGAACGGAAAGCTGATGATTCTTTTAGCAACAGGTTAGCATTTTTACAAAATCTGATTCAGTCTCCTTCTTTATCAAGCCAGACTCAAATATAGTCATGCAATCAGATTTGTTTATTTCAGTGACACATGTGAAACAAAGGAGCTCATTGGTCACCCAACATTTTGAACAAAAACTAAATTCTCTCACTTTGAATTAACAGAGTTCATTCTGCAAAACTCCTGTCTGTCATCCAGGTATGATCCATGGTAAAAGAAAAATTAATTTCTGTCAACTGGACAAAAGTTTAATTCAGGCAGCTTCCTCAGTTCTGGTCAGATCACTGGTGGACAATGGTGGACACACCTCATATCTGAAGGGATGAGCTAACAACACTAAAACTAACACACTGTTTGTTAGTTAGGTCTATTGAACTACACTAAGTGTGAACTGTGCCTGAGTCATATTTTGCATAATGGTTCAGGGTCCTAATGGGTGCTCTCACACCTATTAGCATACTGGCCATCACTATCATTTTCCTTGTTTTTATTTAGGTCTGAGGATGGAGTTATAACTAAAAAATATGACTCAGGCAGAGTTCACAGTTAGCGTAGTTCAATAGACCTAGCTAACGAAGATTGGGCCTAGACTTTTCTTTTTACTCCAAAATTTGTTGGACAAAACATTTCCTTGCCTTTTTTTATGCACAGGTGACAGTGGCTGGGCAAACCTGGGGAAAACCTTCCGCAGTCAACTGTGCAACACTGAGATCAGTCAGTGTGCGACCACTGCAGACATCAAGAGCCTGCTGGACACGCGCAGAGTCCCCTATAAGAGCTACGAGCTGCAGTCTCACATGGACATCACTGAATGTTTCACTGAAGGAGACGAGACCGGAGAGCTGATGTTGGACTTTCTCACTGAGGTCCTGAACTTCAGTAAAACAGTCTCGCCTGAGCTCAAACAGGGGGTGATGAGGCTGCTGCGAGACCCCCAGTGCAGTGTAGAGAAAGAGGGGAGAATACTGTTCAATAATAACCAAGGAGTCATTGTTCTAGATGCACTCAGTTAAAAATACATTACTGATGTCTATCTATTAATCATTTATCCAGTAAGTTTTTTTTATTGTAAAAATAATAATTGTGTGTATGTATATAAATATATATATATATATATATATATATATATATATATATATATATATATATATATGTATACTTTTTTTTTATTATTAAAAAAAAAAACAACAAACAAAACAAAAAAAAACATGCATTGTTATTACGAGCTGTCTGTCGTAAAGGCTGGTAGAACGAACCAACACGCCAGACTCGGGGCAAGTTTACAGTGTTTATTTACAAAAGTGGAAAAAGCAAGGTGCAACAATGACGGTAGAGTCTTTCTCTTGGAGTAGAAAGCAGAGTGAGTGCCAGGATCCGGTGACACACGAATGGTGAGCAGGTGAAGTGAGGTAGAAGGAGTAGAGAGCTGGGTCCAGGATGGAGCAGAGACAACGGAGCTGGATAAGCAGGGAGCAGGATTCTGGAAGAGCAAAAAGTCCAAATGAGTACGGGAAACAGGCAACAGACTAAAAAACAGAACTGAGCTAGCGTATTCACGGTAGACACGCGGACGATCTGAAACCGAAATGTCTGATCCCTGGCTCCTTTATCCACGCCAGGTGGTGATGATTAGGCTGATGGGCAGGTGTGCGCGGGAGGAGGAGCCGGGGACGCCGCCCAGCTCCGGAGTCAGGCAGGCGAGGGAGGGGGTAGGAGAGCACAGGACACACATAGGAGCACAGAAACAGGTGGACAAGACACAGGAACACGTGGATCGTGACACTGTCTCACCTCTCCATAGATTTGACCAGCACAATACAACACAAACACTGTGCTAGCTTGTCAAAATGTCTGTCTGCCCTAATCACTATGGGGTGTTCTCAAAGTTGTGCTCAAATGTATATTTAAAAGAAAATAAAACGATAAAAACATATTCTTCACTGGAGGATACATCTGTGATTAAAGTCTGAAAGCAGTGTTGTGCAAAGAGCCAGTAACCTAAACTGTTGGCTCCACCTTCTTGTCTCCTTGGTGATTCATAGGTCTAATGCCAGACTTTACTAAGGTGACTCAGAATTTACTAAGGTAGGCTATATATGTAAAAAAAAAATAAATAAATAAATCAAAAATAATACCAATACAAAAGCCTCACAGATGAACTGGAGGATAAAGGTTAAGCATGTTACGGTAATCATTAAACCTTGAGCATAGGCCAGTGTTTTGAAAATACTACTTTATATATAAATAATTTTTTTTTTTTTTTTTTTTTTTTTTTTTTTTTGTAGATTGCAGTATTTCATTATTTTTGCTCTTTGTATGAATTATTCTGAGAAATTCATATATCTTTAAAAACTTCTGGTGTGATTAGAAAAATATGCCAAAGCCACTGGTAAAAACTGTAACAGCACAGTCATTACCTTTGTCTTACAGCAGAGGGAGGGTTCGCCCCGGCTGGTTCCGCTTCCCTGTTGTGCGCATTCACACGGCAGCTTCACGTACAGTAAGTATCCTCCACGTTATGGTGTCATCTGATTGCTCTTGCTTGACAATGAAACGAGAAATGCATAGTCCGTTGCAGCGTAAAGCACCAGCGCACGTGCCGTGGCGATGCTCGAACACGTAGATTTTCCCTTTTCATTCGTCTTCGCTTTGCTAGTGCCTTTTGTAAGCGGTGCCAGCCGAGTAGGTCAGAGTTAGTCAGAAAGGCTCGTGCTTGGTAGTGAGAGATGAGGCGTGTAGACTGTCTGCGCGCACAGTGGATTCGTTTTGGGATCAGGCGAACACCATTTTGCAGCACTGATTGCGCCATAGTTAGGACCCGGTCTGCACAGAACCCAGTCAGGTTTCATCTGATTGTACTGTGGGTAGTACTGTTGCCTGCACTGACGAGCTAAACCGCAGTGTACCATGTTATGAGCCTACTTTCAAACAGTTGAGCTTTGGCATTTCTCAAAGACAGGGCCTGTTCATTCTGCAGCACAGACACAGATCAAGTGTCTCCTTCATGCGCTGCTGCTGTGCTCAGCTGTGTTTGTTATAAGGAATACTGTAACTACAAGACCAACTCATACTTTATTTCACAAAGAGAGATGATGGTGTCCAGTTATACTTTTATCCGTTTGTTGTGTAAAAACATTTAAAAACTTACAATTTCTAAAGCACCATAGCACCAAAAATTCAGACGGTGCTTGGACTCGTCTCTGTCCTGTTGCGCTCTCTGTACAGCGGGGCTTTCTTTCTCATGTCTAATACACACAGCGGACAAGTATACAAGTGCAGATACACTTGTTCCAAAAAGTTTGAATGTGCAAATGTTGATTTCTTTTACTCTGCAACAGTTGTGTGATTCATGTTAAAGCCCGCCCCTTTTCTCTGCAACAGTTGTGCGATTCACCCTAAGCCAGGGGTGTCAAACTCAAATTGACAGGGGGCCAAATGAAAAAAATAGTTACAAGCCGAGGGCCGGACTGATCGAATGTTCATTGAAAAAATTTAAAATGACCGCACATAGTCTAATGAACCTAATTGAACCTACTGAAAACCTAACAAATATATTACTATATGATCGGATAAATGAAGCAATATGTTCTTATGGCTCTGTCAGTATTTTTTTTTATTTTCAGCAGTCACAAAAGACAAACTTCCTTTATATAAAAATCCCCATAACACGCACATTAAATGAATGAAGCGGGATTATTCAAGGCACCATCAGTATATTTTCTCAGGGAAATGGCAAAAGTAGGTTTAATTTAGTTCAAAGAAATAAATAATATCAGCAATTTTCTATCAGTCACTCAACTAAAATATTTTTAAAACATAATTGGATTGAAATACAATAAAATAAAGTGCAAAACTCTATGGATGAGAGAAAAACGCACATCGGTCTGGTCTATCACACTACTGGCTTACTCTAGATCACTTTAAGAAGCACTGGACATGGCTACAGAAAGGTTGCTGCTGGGCACACCGATGGCTTCTTTAGGAGGAATGTGCAGGTGAATATGATAAGAGTTCTAGAGGCTAACCCGTCACAGAATGCAGAGCTGAGTGAGCTTATGCAGCTGGTATGTGCTGTCATATTAGAAAAGAAATGAAGACACAAGCCACATTGTCAGCAAATCTGCTGGAGCCGGACACATAGTCCGGACACATAGTCTGGGATTGCTCTAGGGTTGGACCAGTGTAGGAACCACACAGATGGGACGATGCGGGGGGCGCTCTGTCACAGAGTGAAACAGAACATGTCACAGTGGGCCGCACAGGAGATGGGGAAAGCTGGTACGTGCCCATAACAGTCATAAATGTGAGCTGCTCTTCACTAGTGGATATTGTCTCCTCTGCTACCTTGCTGAGGCCAAACGTACTGGGAGTTATAGCAGCTATTACTCCTACTTCAACCCAGAGGCCTTCTTGCAGATCCCTCACCCGCCAGCAGGAGGTGCAATAGCATACCCAGTAGGGGTGTGCTAAAAAATCGATACAGCGATATATATCCATATTATTAAAATCGACACAGTATCGATTATCCGTTTTCTAGTATCAATATTCTCCCCGGACATTAGGAGGCAGTATAGCTGCGCTGCCGCATCTTTACTCTTGAAGAGAAGTGAGAAGCGTGCAAGAGAAACGAAAATGTCAGAAAAAATGTTTCAATCGCCTTCCTCCCTAAAGGCGGACGTATGGGCGCATTTTGTATTAAAGCCCGAGAGAGGGGAAGCGGATTGGACAAAACCAGCGCTATCTGTACGCATTGCCAAACAGCTATCAAATATTCAGATAATACGACCAACTTCAGAGTTCACCTGCAGGGCCACCATCCCAACAAGCTAGTTTTGCCGCCTCCGAAGAAAAGCCTGGACCCAGAACAACGTACTTTTGAGAGTCAAATAAGCAGACTAGCATCCAACTCTCCGCGTGTACTTAAGATTACTGACACTATTGTGCATTATATCTGCTAAGGTATTTGTCCATACGGTGTCGTGGAGAACCCAGGCTTTCATCTTATGATAAACACATTAGATCAATGCCATGTGATTCCCACACGTGAACATTTGACAGAGGTAGCGGTCCCGCGAATGTATCAGAGGGTGAAATATGCCGTTAAAACGAGCCTAAATGCAGCACCATGAGTGGCCCTTACTTGTGATGGCTGGACGTCCCGTGCCACGAAATCGTATATGACCATTACAAGCCATTTTATCAACACCCACTGGGAGCTAATGTCCAACGTTTTACAAACGAGAGCCATGCATGAAAGTCACACAGGGACTAAGCTCTCTGGCATGTTGCATTTTAAGTGCTTTGCTCATACGCTCAACCTGGCATCACAGCTTGCTTTGAAACTACCTGTAGTCGCTTGTCTTTTAGGTCACTTTTAAAACTTTTTGAGGCGCAGCACAACAGCTAGCCACGTACTTCGCCAGAATCAAAAGCTGCTGCGGTTGCCAGAGCACAAACTGATCGTTGACGTTGTGACCAGGTGGAACAGTGCGTACGACATGCTCCAACGATTTCTTGAGCAGCAACCAGCCATATCAGCTGCTCTTTTGTCAAGTGAGGTGAGAAAGACAGAGAAAGAAGTATGCACCCTCAGTGAGTCAGACATAACAGCTGCAGAGGATATTGTGGATGCCATGAAGCCCATGAAGGTAGCAACACTAATGTCATGTCCAAGGAAAATACACCAACACTATCAGTTGTTGCACCACTTCATGCTCAGCTCATCCATGATTTACAAGAGAGTCCATCTGATTCTACCTTGGTGAAAGAAATCAAAGCAGCCATTTGTGAGGATCTGAGCAAGAGGTACAAGGATGAACATAAGGAGACTATGTATTTATGCTCAGCACTGGATCCACGATTCAAAGCTTTGCCCTTCCTTTCTGACCATCAACAAGATGAAATCTACATCAGTCATTGCAGAGGCTGGAAGAACTCATGACTCATTTCAGGTATGTTAATTTGTTGTTTCACAAATAAATAAATAGAATATTCATCACATATCACATTGTAAAGTACAAAGTTAAATATTAAATAGTGTATAATAGTGTTTAGTATAAATTCATAGTTGATTTTAAATTCAAACTAGAACAAAAATAGATGTTTTAACTTATGTGTCTTTAAAGTTTATGAACACAAACTTAAAACAAACATGTCATTTGCTTTATAATATAGAAAGAGGTTGATCTCGAGATCGTGACTGAGGTGATGCGTGTGGAGCAAGACAATTCTGAAGAAGTTAAGAAGGACAACTGTGCTGCTGGCCCACCACCCAAGCGAACAAAGGACACGTACAGTTTGGCTGATTTACTTGGTCCAACCTACTGTGCAGGTACTGCTGCAAGACAAAGAACCACACAGTGCCGTGCAGAAGAAGAGGTGACAAGGTACAAGAAGGCACCAGCCTTGTCTCTTTCAGAGGGAAATCCACTTAGTTGGTGGAAAGAGCATCAGAATGAATATCCACTCATGTCACAGCTTGCAAAAATGTACCTGTGCATCCCAGGGACAGTGTCTCCTCTGAGCGTGTATTCTCGACAGCAGGAGACATTGTCACCGCTCAGAGAAATGCACTCAGCTCATATGTTGACCAAATTCTGTTTCTAAACAAAAATCTTTAAGAAATAGCTTTCTATTTTTGTTGCTGTTGTTTGGTTACGTTTGCTGAAAAGCAATGTTCTCAGGGCTACTAGTGTTACTAGTGATTTAATAGTTACATTGTGAGATCCTTTAGATCAGTCAAACTGCATGTGCCTTTGTTCAAGTAATTGTTGATCTTGTATAAGCTATGGATGATGATGCAGCTGAGCACTTTTTTGAGGTTGTATGTATTGTTCTAGTTGGAAACATGCATTAATCACAAAGCACTTTATTGTGTTCTTAAATCTTCAATAAATGGAAGATAAATGCACCATTTATTATTTAATGTTTTTTGGGGTTTTTTTTGTGAAAATGGGATTCATCATTAAAGAGGCTGAAGGCCTTTATTTTTTTTCTGAATCGTATCGTATCGATATTAAATATATCATATTGAATCGTATCAAAAATGCACTGTATCGTGATAGGTATCGTATTGTGGCCTGTGTATCGAGGTATGTATCGTTTTGGCAACTTCTTGGTGATACCCAGCCCTAATCCCCAGCACCCCTAGTTCTCGTGGTTATGGTCAGATGCTGCTTGTGATGCTGTAGAACAGATTGTGCTGGTGGACATCCAGGAACCCATGTATTGGGTTCAGGAGGCTACAGATGTGATCAGCAGTGACACATGAAGACAGTGCAGTCAGTTAAACAGTGATATTTAACTTAAACATATGTCCCTCTGGACCACCATCAAATGTGAAGGAACATTATTTCCATGTGACATTATTTCCACGTGTAGAGAGCAAGTTTCATTATTGATCTCACTCTGGCGCCTGCTCGTGTGTCATGTATGGTGAACTGAGGCTGAGATATTTTGTGCCTTCACTCAGTATTCTTTGTGTATATTTGTGTAGGTGACAAAGACCGAAAGGCTATTAAGTAAGTAGGCTAACAACGCATGCAAAATCTGCATTCCTTGAAAAAAACTCTGCAGCCCCATCCAAACTTACATTCCCGCAACTATGGGTCCTGTGGACGGTGAGACTGCAGGTGGAAAATGACTCAGTTTGCTGTTTGGTGTGGATCGTAGATTTGGAGGACTATATGCTGAGCCTTGATACCCTGAAGGCCCTGGACTGAATAATTGACATCAAACAAGGCACCTTAATCTTTCTGGACAATCGCATCATTCAAGTGCACAAACAACTGCCAAAAACATCTTACCCACTGCATTCAGACCAGTGGATTGTTAGAGCCTGTAGTTATGCATCTTTCCTCATCCCAGAGACACAAACATGGGCAAATGCCCGAAACTGGACAGTGAGTAGAGTGGACCTTTCATAATCTTGGAGAGACTGGGAGAGGCTGTGTACAGCATACAGTTGCCATCTAGAGGACACAAAGTAGCGCTGCACCGCGATAGACTGGGGGTATGAGAACCTCACAAGAACAGTCCTCACACATTGTTGCTGACCCCAGCCCATCTAATGCTGTAAACACCTGTAGTTCCCCCAGTTACAATGTTGCCCCTCCCTCTGGCTGTAATAATGATATTTACCCAGCTGACTCAATTGTCACAAACAAATAACCACAAGTGTGGACCCAGTAAGCCCTCTGGCCATCCACAAGAAACCAGCACTGGCCTGTCAAATTGCCAATTCCTTTAATGGCTAGTGGCCTGGGACCCAGCAGTGCTGCGCAAAGTTGAAAAAGAAATTTTATCCTGTCCTACTTGATCATTATATACCGCATCATATCACCGTAGACAGTATATATCACTGTGTGTGCTGTTTGTAAAATGTTTTTTTTTTTTTCAACAGTACAATGGGTTTCTCCATTGAAGTGCCTGGTCCATGATGATGACCGATACCAAAAATCATTCGAGCTGTTTTTGGAGCGCTCCTCTGAACATCAGGCTATGAGAGACTTCATCCACAACACACTACCTGACATACTGGCCAGGTAATGCACTGTACTGAGTTTTATAAATGTAACACATGGCCAAAGATAGAAAAACAAAACAAAACAAAAAAAAACAACCTAAAACTTGTTAACACCACAGCGTCTGTATTTCTTTTTTTTATTATTATTTTGGACTGGTAATATAAAGTTTAATCTTACAACAGAAAGTAGTTTAAAGTCCATATGACAGTTTTTGTTGTTTTTTTTCAAATTATTACCTCATTTCTGAGGGATAGTACCTGTAGTAAATATTTATTATAATTTTACATATAAATGTTATAGGCTAGTTCTAAGTTATAAAAAGGAGTCCCTATTCATCTTTACAATACAATACAAAATGCAATAATGTCAAAATGCGTGATTTACACACACATTTTTCTGACAGTGCTGCCCTTTATTTTTACTTGTCAAATACTGTCCAAAGTAGACAATTTTTCGCCCCCTGTTTACTGTGTGACTGCTTGGTAACAGACATGGAATTACTGCAACATATGTCACATTTGTTTCCCATGTCCAATAACGAAGTAAACTTCACCAAAATGTACAAACTAGGGATAAATAGGGACAGCAAGATTTTTATTTGTAACTATATGTCATAAATGTGTTTTTGTGTAACCTGTCATGCATTTAAAAAGCAGAGTAAATTTTACATTTGTCTATATATATTTTTCACTTCTATTCCCTACAATAATCTTAAAGGTGCACTATGTAACTTTTATGGTAGAAGCTCCAACACCTGCCTGCCACTACTGCTTTGCATAAAATGTACAGTGCAAATGTACTTTGCACAGTATGACATTCAACTTATTTTCCATAAAATGATTATAAACCTATGACACCACAAAGCCAAGTTACAAGTCAGATCTATGGAGAGGGGACTCTCTCCTCACAGTAAGAATGTATACACATATTTCAAGGTATTAGTTAGCACTAATAACACATGTAATTGAAGTAATGCAAGATAAAGTTTAATGCCCCACCAGGAAAGTTATATAGTGCAACTTGAAATCACACATAATAGAAATGTATTAAAAGACATAGGCTTGTGGTCAAAGTTGTTTTTTATAAAAAAAAAAAAAAAAAAAAAGGTTTAATATCGTCAACTCTATCTTAATAATATTATTTATAATTATTGTCTCTTCTCAGTGTTGGCAATGGGAAGTCACAGCTAAATGTCATTGGAGTTGGGAGTGGGGCAGGTAAGAACTTGGAATAATATATGAGTCAGTAAGCAGACAGCTAAGGTCATACTCTAATCCAGGGGTCATCCAGGGGGCATGACCGAGTAACTGCACAAGGACTTTTTAAACATATCAGGGAACTGCACTTCATTGTCATCATACTACTTGTCATTGCTCAAGATTATAGTGACACCATCCACTGGCAACACTGGAGGCACATCTATGGACACTTCACCCTGAAATATGTCTTGATACATTCAACGCATTACAAGCCCTGTACCAGATTTTTTCCCCACATGTATCTGAGCAAAATTGGTACTGTACTGCAAAATAGGTCAGCTGCACGCTATCTGCATGCTGTGTGCATTAGCCTGCTAGTTGTTGTTAGCTTTACCGATACAACAAAACTCCGCTCTGGTCTGAGAGCTGTGAAAAGAGCTTATGAACTGATCACAGTGAATTATTGTTCAGAATGCATAAGATAAGTGAGGAATAACTTTAGACCACTACAAACCTTTTAAAATGAACAGGTACAGTAATGTTAGAGCCATCATCAGAGAATGGATGATGTGTCACGTCACATTTTGACATGTACAAACAAGCGGAGGGTTGTGTGTCAAAAGTGGTGGCATTGGTCTCTATATTATGTAATACTCACGTTCCTGTGATATAGGTAAGATTGACCTGGAGATGATCTCTCAGCTGCGTCTGAAACACCCAGGGGTGCTGGTGGATAATGAGGTAGTGGAGCCCAGCAGCCAGCAGCTCCATAACTACAGAGGTATAGGCTTTAGTGGCACATGCTTATTTGTTTGTACATTCATTACATTCATCATCGTGAAATGAAGCAGTGGATATTGGGAACTGCTCTTGAATTAAAGTAACTGAACTAACAATTAAGTATTTATGTAATTATTTGTGTAATTGTTTAATTATAATGTAGTTTAAAATGTAGTGTAAAATCTTTTGCCCACATCAAATTAGCTGGGAGTGAATGAAGTGAATAAAGATATTTATTTTTGGTAGAAGTAGCTAATTGTAGAGCCTTCTTTCACAAATGTAAGCATTTACCATTTGTATTATATGTCACCAAGTGGGCTCAAGAGCAAAGCAGTTGTCTTACCGGCCAACACTGCTGTACCTGGTAGGACGTGTAAGGATTGTTATTATGTTGACATCATTGTAATGAATGCCATTCATTACACTGATGTCCCCCATCGGGTTCTATGCGTTTAAATGATCAAATATAATCAAAAATCTAATCTAAATGACGATATAGAAAAATGTCAGTCTACATAACTTATCGTGTTCTGTGTGTTTTATTTGATACAGTGATGGTTGGCCAGAAGCCAGATTTAGACTACATCAAGTTCACCTGGAACAAGATGACAGCCTCTGAATTTGAGAAGCAGTGGAGACAGAAAAATGTCACCAAGAAGGCTGACTTCATCCACATGGTCCAGGTCTGTGTGCATTTCTGACACATCTACAACACATTCTGTTAACAGTACCTCACATCAATTATTCTCTGGAGGATCTCAAGCATTGTGCTGAACATAATTAGACTTACTCTGAATACACCAGTCACCAGCTCGTTACTTGCTCAATCCACAGGTGCTGTACTATGTCCAAGATCCTGGAGCCACCATCAGATTCTTTCAGAGCCTCCTCGACAAGAACGGAAAGCTGATGATTCTTTTAGTGTCAGGTAAGTGGACATACTCATGCCTTATTTGCAGTGAGCCAACAGCCTTCACTGTGGGAGGACCTAGGTTTTGTCGTAACATGATTTACATTTAATGGAGAAGCAGTGTTGATCTCCCAGCAAGTAAAAATTGTGACTTTTAAAAACACTGTTGTACACATTTTTTTGTATGCACTCTTTCAGGTGAGAGTGGCTGGGGGAAGCTTTGGGAAACCTTCCGCAGTCAACTGTGCAACACTGAGATCAGTCAGTGTGTGACCACTGCAGACATCAAGAGCCTGCTGGACACGCGCAGAGTCCCCTATAAGAGCTACGAGCTGCAGTCTCACATGGACATCACTGAATGTTTCACTGAAGGAGACGAGACCGGAGAGCTGATGTTGGACTTTCTCACTGAGGTCCTGGACTTCAGTAAAACAGCCTCGCCTGAGCTCAAACAGGGGGTGATGAGGCTGCTGCGAGACCCCCAGTGCAGTGTAGAGAAAGAGGGAAGAGTCATGTTCAATAATAACCTGGGAGTCATAGTTCTAGATGCACTCAGTTAAAAAGGCCTTACTGAAGGCTTTGTGGCGCTAGATTGGTTTGGCTAAGTATGACAAAAATGTAAGATGCACTTGATCTTAAGGTAAAAAAAAAAAATCTCAATAGCACTTGAATAAAGTTGTTTATTTTAGTAGTTTTAACCAATTTATTTTATTACTAGTTAATTATCCAGTACTAGAATTGTAACTACAGGCAATTTTGTCTTACCAGAAAATAACACTGTTAAATACTTAACAAAATAAAAATGTCTTTTAATGTCTAATCGGATGTTTATGGAGTAATTGAGGCCAGGGCTTTAGTCTTAGAATGAGACTGCACAGCCAGTCACAGAACAAGGATTAACCAAAATGTAACCTCAAAATAATGCCATCTAGTGAACAGGCTAGATGGTAGTAGCAGCCATCCAAGCCACTTCTTCAGTTCTCGTCAGATTTCTGGTGGACACTGCCTGATGCCACTCCTAGAACTTTTTGTGGAGTTGACAGATTTAACTTTGGCTTTTACTATGGATCAAACCTGGATGACTACAAAGTGCTGCAAAGTGGAAGCTGGTGGCACGCATAGCAACTGCTTATATGTTGTATGGTTATGTTTGTTGCTTAAATCTTTGTATGTGCTTCAAAGTTTGCCAAATACTACTAAAGTTTCAAACCAAGGATCAATAAAGATGAAGTAAAATAAGCAGAATAACACCACACTGTTGCCCCAGCAGCAACTGGCTACTACAGTGTTGAACCAGAGTAGTTTAGTTTCAACCATTGAGACTGTTGTGGTGCTTTTAAAACCTCCAGTTTCTGCACTTTGGGTAGAGGTGTGTGAGATGCTTCTGGATTTTAAACACAAACAACTGACCCTACGTCACTTAACACATTACACATTGAAAATGTAACTGTAAGAAGAGAGAGCAAAAGCTTTGCATGGGTAATAGCATTGCACGGTTCATTTTGAGGTTTTATTTGGCATACCCACTTCAGCTCGAGCTATGTTTTGAAGCCTTGCTTTATTTTGCCCATCATTATCTTGTTTCCATAAAGATTATATTGTTTTGCTTAAAATATTACACAGAATAGAGTTAAATGCATTCATCTCCATAGAGAAAAGCAGGCCAATTTGTATGTCAATTCTGTGGAGGGATGCCTCTGCTCACAGTAACTTTTTACATTTTATTTTATGCAAGAAAGAGACTTATGGCTTATAGCCATAATGTGCAACATTCAGACACAATTTATTTTCAAAGGGAAAAAAAGGAAAAATAAGGAAATAAGGAAAAATAAGTATAAATAATAATAAAAAGTAAATAATAGGCACATTTAGCTGGCATATATATTGCAGTGAAATCTTACAATATTGCATATGCAATCTTTCAGTCGTCCAGGTCTGATCCATAGTAAAAGCCAAAGTTGTCTTGAAATGGGGGAGGCCACCTATTCCCCGTATGTAACTTCATCCTCAGACCCAAAGCAAACAAAGGAGCCAGTAGGCCCATTAACTTTCAATGTAGGCCATTAAGGCTGAGACTGTAAACAATAGATGTTTACAGTTTCAGTGTCATTAGCTCCAGCCTTCAGATAGATATAAGGCAGTGTCCACCAGCACTGTGATCAGAACTGAAAAAGCAGCTTGGATGAGCAACAAAACATCTTCATTCCTACAACTTTTTGACCAGTTGACAGATTTAACTTCGGCTTTTACTACTTTTCAATATTACAAATATGGAATCACTTTCATTGATCGTTGATCAATTCGTTGATTGAACAGTTATGAATTAGGAAGAACAGTGTTTTTCCATTATTGTTTTGGTATTGTAGTTTTCAGTTCCTTCTCCCAAGCAGGTTTCACACTATCTATGAGGTGACTGGTTAATTAACCCTTTCATGCATAGTGGTCACTACAGTGGACATCTATTCGATTGTTGTTTTCTCCTATATAAGTGAGTCTGAATATCACAGTTGCACATCAGTCACTACAGTGGACCCTTATGTGTCACACAATACACTGCCACCCACTGGTGAACTTTTGCAAGAGTAAAAAAAAAAATCTCTAAAACAAGATGGCCGACAGAAGAGCACATGTGCCTTGCAGGGGAGGAATTTCTGTCAAATCCTTCTATTCTAGGAGATCTTTGCAGGTAAAAAAAATATGAGGACATCAAGCAACAACTAAGGAACAATGTAATTGTTAAAATATCTAAGTTTTGATTTTGTGATTTGAGTAAATCGTGATTAATCATGTGTCCACTCAATTGGACATCATGCATCGCTAGCTATTTTTAGACTACATATTCATAGTATTGCTGTGATTGTTTTTTTCTTTTTCTTTTTTTTAAATTCACCATTTGCAGTAATGTTTTGGCTGAAAATCAATTGAATTTATATTATAGCAATATTTTGTCGATATTCGTTCTAGCATCAGAGTAATTATCTTTGTCCTTGTGTTTTTGTAGAAGTCAGGTACAGATCATGATAGCAAAACCTACAGGATAGTCCAGCAAATGCCATCTGACTCAAGTGAAGATGATGTTAGTGGCAGTGATGATGAAGGGCTCCCAGAGAAAAGAGAATTGGAAATTGGCAGCAGTAGTGAGAGTGAAGTTGACGATGTGGAAGGAGCAGAGGATGCTGAGGAAGTTCAGGCTGAGGAAGAAGCTGAGGGTGCTCAGAATGTCCTACATGACAGAGCTCAAGAACACAAAAAAGCAGACATGTCTGGAAAACCAAAGATAATGAGTTTGAGGGAGACTTGCCTCCTTTTTCAGGAGAGTGGAAGGTGAATATTGAGGGAACAGAACCAATAGATTTCTTCATGCATCTATTTCCTGAGGAGCTGATAGATGAAATGGGTCGAAATGGGTTTCCTCTGCAGAGAGGCTGGGCTCTCCCTTAGAGACAGGGTGAGGAGCTCAGTCAGACGGGAGGAGCTCGGAGTAGAGCCGCTGCTCCTACACGTCGAAAGGAGCCAGCTGAGGTGGCTCAGGCATCTGCTCAGGATGCCTCCTGGATGCCTCCCTCTGAAGCAGTACATCCCAAAGAAACCCAACCCTGAGGTGTGAAAGTGTGGGTTAGAGCAGGAAGCTCTGGATAAATGCAGAGATTTGAAGTGTATCAGGGTTTGGCTGGGCCTGGTGTGACCAGTGGGTTGGGAATGGCTGCAGATGTTGTCATGCGCCTATGTGATGACTTACAGCAAAAGAATCACAAGGTGTTTTTTGACAATTTCTTTTGCACCGTTCCACTTATTCAGACCACCTATTTTCGGCTAAATACATTGCGCTGATGTGATTAAGTACATTTGAAAGAATGTTTGCCATAGTAGTAGTCTGATAAGTAGTCGTAGGAATTTTCATGGTTATTGTTGGAGTTATTTAGATTGTACTATCTGTGCCTCAAAGACGTTCATTTGTTTCTGGTCAGATGTTTTTGCAATACATTGAAAAGTTCTGAAATGTGTTCAAATATATGAACACAGTGTTAGGGAGCATACAAAAACATGTTTTATAGTGTTTTCAGTATTTCCTTTTAAATATTTGTTTCCTCAAACACATATTTCATTCATTGTTCAAATGCGCGTTGTCCACCCTAGTGGACATGTCACCAACTCCTTGAAGAATGCATGTTTGAAAAGAAATAAGATGAATATATTTTTTTCATGCCTAAAGAGTAATAAAAACACTTTGGAAAAAAATCCTGAAGTAGCCTATCATAATTCATGCATGAAAGGGTTAAAGGAAACTGTTAACAAATGTTGAAGTTACTTTTTTACTTGGGGCTGGTAAATTTTAAGTTAAGTAATTTGAAATTTGTCAGATAGTCTTCAATGTTTTAGCTGCAAATACAAAAACAAACTGGAATGAAGAAGATTTTATTTCACTCTCTTTCACTTTTATGCATTTAATGTCTTTCAGAGTACCAAATGGAAAATAAATAAATAAACTGATGTATAATTTAATTGTTTAATTTAATTAAGTAATGATGTATGTTTTACTTGTTTACTTACTAGTGACTGGAGCTACAACTTTAACCACATGGGGGCAGACTTTGCCTGTTGGTCGATGCTTTCATGTTTTATGCCCAGTAGAGTCTTCCAACAGTCAATTAATCCCTTTAATTCTCAATTGAATTAGACCTTCAGAAAGTTATGCTTTAGCAAGGAATCATGTTCCATGTGGACTTCATCCACATGATCCAGGTTTGTGTGCATTTCTGGAATTTGTCTATTTATGTCTTAAGAAGATAAGAGAAGCAGAGGAGTGCAGTGCCCAGCTCCTTATTTGTGATAAATCCACAGATTCCACGTCAGGGATCCTGAAGCCATCATGAATTTCTGCCAGAGTCTCATCACAAGAATGGCAAAGTCCTGATTGTTTTTACATTTAAGTGGACATGCCATCTTTGTCCTTATTCAGTCTTTTTTATTCAGAAAGCTGTTGGCACCTGGGCTTTTCATATGAAGATCTTTGTTTTCTTGTGGACATACCTCATGTAAAAAAAGACAAAACAAAAAAAAAAAAAAAAAAAAAAAAAAAAAACAGTAGTAGAATAATGGTAGAAGGCTCAGGCCTTAATGACACTTAATGATTTGAACCCAAGTGAGCTTTTGTTACTGGACATCTATACTAGTCACAGTTGGCCCATAACAAACACTATGGACTAGGACTAGCATGTGACAAAAGGACTCCCTGTGTGCTTTGAACAATTGGTTGAAGATGGGCTTTCCATTGATCAAAGTTCTGTTCAAAGTTCAAACTCCTGAGGCAGTTGACAGGTAATATTAAGCATAAGTATAACACAGTTTACATAGTTGCGGAAGCAAAACTTTTGGAATTCCAGCATTTGGGGGAAGCAAAGAAGAAGGACTATTATGAGCAAACAAAAAAGGAAGAGGTGTGTGTGCAGTTTTTGGAGATAATTTAGTTACTCACAGGTTATCATTTGGATGTGTTTTCATCTTTTGAGTATGTTTCCTTTAAAACCTCTTCAGACTGCCTGGGTTTTATTGATGATTTTACTGAGATGTTTTCAGTCGTATGCACAGACTTTGATAATTTAGTCATTACAGATGATTTTAATGTACATGTGGATAATGTGTTTGACAGAAACGCTAAAGAGCTCAGTTCTGTCCTTGAAACCTTTGGTCTGACTCAGCATGGCAGCGAGCCCACCCACAAAAGAGGGCACATTCTGGACCTGCTAATTACAAAAGGAGTAAATATTTCAAATGTCATAGATGTCATGGAGGAATGATGACTCGGTGAGGACCACAGAAAAGGGAGTGCCGGAGAGCAGGGAGGGTACATAGATTATAGGAACATAGATTGACCGGTAGAGAAGATGTGACACAGGCTTCTACTTTGACAATGTTTACATCCAGGCTCAAAACTGTTCTGTTTAGCTGTGCTTATGACTGAAAGGTTTTTATCTGGTATTCTTCTCTTTCAATGTTAACTTTATGATGATTATTTATTTTTTGATTTGTTGTATTGTGATTTAAATGCTTTTCTTATTCTGTAAAGCACTTTGAATTACTTTGTGTACAAATTGCACTATACAAATAAACTTGACTTGGCGATTACTACTGATGGAATGGCTGGGGTGGTACCTCTGTTCAAAGATAGGTTTTCAAAATGATCAGGATTGAGACACAATTTTGAGAAGTATAATCTTTTAAGAATGGGATCTCTGAAAGATACCAACTTCCTTTTAAACAGCCCAGCTTCTATTAAATGAACCAATGGGTCAGTAGAAACTTTAAAGAAACTACTGAAGTGTTGAACATAATTATAATAGGAAGATAGAAAAAATGACAGAATTTTACAGCCTTGTTGGGCGAATGTATTTATTCATGATTCTCCCTTCACCAAGGGTTAAGTTTTTTAAACCTTTTGTCAAAACCATGTTCAAATTTATATGGAATACTGATAAAACATACAGATAAAATTAAAAAGCATAAATATATAATTATTTTAAATGGAGGACTGAATCTAAAAAAAAAAAAAAACTAAAAAAAAACAAGCAATGAACTGTTCCTTAAAAGACTCCTGGGTTGTGAAATTTTTATCAAAATGAGTAATGGCTGTACTAGCCAAAGGTTCTCCTTCTTTTCAAACAAAGTATTTCATTTAAAAATAAAATTAATACTCACAGCAATGACAAGGGATTATTTAAATATAGCTGTTGGGGAAAAAAAAAAAAAAAGCCTTGAAGTGTGTGTTATCATCAATCTTTAATGCCTTCCTGATGGTAACAGATCTGATAACTGTTGGGCAGGTGCCACTTTGTGAGACTATTGCCTTTGCTCTGCTCAGGTAATGTGAGGTGAGAAGGTCTTTCAGTCAGTTCAGGTGAGTTCAGGTTCTAGCTGTTGTTTTAATATTGATATAATGGTAAATGACCCTTATTACAACATAGATTACAAGTTAGGAATTTAGTTGGATTGGAATAAATCTCTCGTGTGTCTGACGGAGTTGACAATAGTTGAATTATATGGGGAAATATGTGATTATTTATGAAGGGAAGCTGGCCCGATGTGGTCAAAGCAGATGGAGGAGGCAGACTGAATTAAAAAGTGACTGACGTGCACATGACTAGGTTTTAACTTTAGCAGTATATCAGGCTAACTGCTTAATTTATGAGGGCCTAAGTCCCTTTAACAAAAAAGTTTTAAAGAAGGCTATACACTGAAAGACTGAAAATACACAAAAAAACTGAAACAAAAAGGAACTTTAACCAGTTCTCCCCTCCACATGATGCGGCCCTGGACTTCACCCAAAGGCTCTAAAAATGGCCGACATTAGGCCATGTGGAGACCCGGGTAAGTAATGAATGTGGATATGTTTAAGTGAATTATATAACTGAAATGAATAGGTTTAACCAAATAAAATATATTGAAAGTAACTTGTGTATGTGTGGTATTTAACTTAAAAAATAACTATATCTAAACAAAGACTAAATAAAGCAAACCCGTAATAGTTGTGTCTAGCAGTTTAGTTGGTTATTGAAAAATTATGGGAAATGAAACAAACAAATGTGTGAAATTAAATTAAATTACTGTGAGATTATTGCCCACTTTTAGATTTTTATTCTTTTTTCCTGCTCCTTTTTATTGCATTTCTGTACAGCTCAGGCATTACTCTACAAAGATATAGGATTCTTATCACTGTAGAATGCTATAATATAATCACACAAATATATTTTAGTGAAATGTCTAATCTGTCATATGCACTTTATCCACATGGTCCAGGTCTGTGTGCATGCCATTCATATGAGGTATTCGAAAGAGATACAGGAGGTGGGAGTTTTTCTTCTTCTCACTCTATTTTTTGAGCTAAATGGCAAAAATCACATTGTAATCATCGAGAAAGATATAGAGGACCCATGGTGGATGTTAAAGTGGGACTAAATGCCTAAACTCTGGTCACAATCACATTTCAAATAGAGCTACTTACTTGGGGAGTACCTGGACCCCAGCCAGGTCTTTGCAATCAGAAATACTTGGCTTTAATCAGGCCAGAGGTGCGTGATGTCACCAACTGCTGGAAATTGGAGGGGCCACTGTAGGCAGATTTAGATGTTTTTGAAAGCTGCAAATATGCCTATTTTGCATAAGAACTGCTAATACTGTTAAACTCTTAAAACACCATACACAGTTTAGTAGCACATTTCAAACCATGAATCAGGAACATGTTTTCGTTTAAACCTTTAGCCTCGCCCACTTAGTCCCTTCCGCTGCTGTGATATTGTACAGACACAGAAACAACTGTCTGGGATAGAGTTCTGCAGTTGTTCCCTTATATGTCTCCAGCCTGATGTTGTTGCTGTGATAGTGACTGTTTCGTCGGCTGTCTTGTCTTGTCTTGCTCGAATCTGGCTTTGGTAAGGCATTTATGGTGATCACTCACTGACCAAGTCATGTTCTGATCCCCATGTTTGGTTAGCATGAGGCTACTTTAACAAGGATACACATACATCATTCAAGATCATTGTTGTTGTTGTTGTTGTTGATTTTCAACTCCCATGTTCTGCCCTAAGAGGTGACTGCTGTTGTGATTTTGCGCTTTACAAAAATAAATTGAAACTGAAATTGAATTGAATAGTTGGGAAAAAAATGTATTTATTTATTTATTTTTTTTCATTTTTAAAAAAAGTTATTAAATAATGAATTACATATTGTGAGGATTGGTCACATGTCTTATGTTTTTTCTCATTTTTTGTATATATTTTTACACTGATTAACACTGAACCAACACAATAATCCACACAGAAGCAGAAGCAGGCGACATGCATGAGAGCTTTGAGCATAAAAAAAACATATTTGACATAATAATAACAGTTGTGTTTTTTTTTTTTTTTTTTTTTTTTTTTTTTTTTTTAAATTATATTATGAGACAGATAATTATGCATAATCGATTATGCATAATTTAAAATAGTAAACACACTCCCACTCTCAATTTGAACCATTTTAAAGCAATCTTAGTCTTGGTCATTTCTCTCTGGAATTAGTTTGTTGTTAAACTAATTGGTTGGCTTTTGTCATATAAATAATAAAAGAGCCAGACTTTTGAACGGCTCTTTGAAATGAACAGATCCAAAAGATTCAGATCCCCTCAAAGAGCTGAAAGTCCCATCACTAGCATAGGTTATTAGCTAAGAAAATGCTATATAAAATTAATAGATTATATTTTACATTCTCAATTGTGTTTGTACTTGGTCATACAATGCATGATGTAAAGAGCATTTATTGTTAAGAATAAAATAAAATCAGGTACAGGTAGATCCTGTACCTGACCTGTACTACCTGTACCTGTACTAGACCTGTCGCTGCAACAAATTTTGAAGCACGATATATTGTTATAGAGAAATATTGTGATAAACAATAATGTTAAAACTCCTGTATGCCACTAATTAAGATTTAAATAATGCAGGATAATCCCAGTAAACCATTTTAAAATAGACTTTTATTAAAAGAACAAATAAATACCAATAATTAGCCATAAAAGGGACTTACTCACCCCGCCACAGCTCAAATCTTATCGCATTACAAGAAAATACCCAAAATCTGCTAACTTTCTGCAAAGAAAAAGTACTCACGATAAATATACAGTTCCAACTTTCATATATTGAACGATAAGTTGATATAGTCGTTATCAAGACGGGCTTAGGTACAGGCCATTTAACTATTGTTGTGCATGTGTGTGTATGAGCAGGTGTGTAAGCAGACAATGCAAATATGCAATGCATATTTGCATTATGTGCAAAATATTTCTTCCTTTTTTTGTTTTTTTTAGCACAGATGTAAATAAGGTATTGTATTCTTCTTTGTTGCACTACTTGTAAACATGGTAACCAGAAGGTGAATATCCTAACTTCTGTCATAAGCTAAAATAAAAATAAATAAAATAGTCCAGCATTATAATAAGGTGCTCCCTGATTGACCAGTGCTCTGTGTGTCCACAGATGCTGTATTATGTGAAGGATCCTGGAGCCACCATCAGCTTCTTTCAAAGTCTCGTCAAGAAGAATGGAACGCTTCTGATTATCTTAGCGGCAGATAAGTGAAAATGTCACATTCTCTCACCTTCAATTTTCCATTTGCACTACCAGGAACTAGGTGTGTACACTTCAACTTGGTTCTTAAAGGCAAAAGATATGGTGCAGATATCACCAACAATGTATATCGTCACAGGCATCAGATCACAATTCTATTTTATTGACATCGGTCAGACCTACCAGGAAACACTGTATGTGGCTGGACCTTTCTTGAACAAGCATTGAGGGGCTGTCTTCCAAAATACTTATCAAATGGTGAGGAGAATATAAGGGGTAATTGAAGATCGAAACCCTGACCAATCTCCAGATCACTGCTTACAGACCAAACTCAGCTTTTGAGGTTATTGGGACAAATGATGAAACATTATTCACAAAATAGCATTGTGCATTTATTTATTTGTGCATTTCAGGGGTGAGCACTCAGACAGTGATCTCCAAAGCTCTCCGCAACCAGTTGTGCCTCTCATAGGGATGGCACACTTCTCCATCTGTGCCCACTGCAGACATGAAGAGCTATGAGCTGCAGTCTCATGTAGACATCACTGAATGTGTCACTGAAGGAGGCGAGACCGGAGAGCGGCTCTTGGATTTTCTAACCAAGATGCAGGACTTCAGTTTATCAGGGTCTACTTCATGAAGAGGTTTGGCAATGTACATCCAATACAAAAATAACAAAAGGCAACGCCGCAAGAAGACTCAAAAATTTGTGGAGTTTTAGCGCCATCTTTTGGATTTTTGGGATAATACAACAATCTGCGTCCAATAGCTACAGCAACTCCCAGGGCTTTGATACAACTGCAAAATGGGTTGTAAGGTGAAGTCAGATAAACTGAACCATCACAAGATTTGATTGGTGTGTTCTGCCTGTGGTGGGAGGAGCCAGATATCACATGCAGAGCAGAACAGTGACACTGTACTAGCAGGACTGTCTAACTTGAAAACTATAAGGTTCATAACTAAAATTGAAAATTCAGTTACAGTACACATAACTGATACGTAATACATGTAGTGACTCTTGGAGCCAATAGATGTAATTTTGTCTGTGTAGCTAACCTATAGTTAAAAAAAAAGAAAAAGAAAGAAAGAAAGAAAGAAAGAAGGGAAAAAAAAACATTTTGATGGTGTTTCAGTTTATCTTAAAGTCTTCAAATCGGGCCAGGCCTATCAGCTAAAATTGGCCATCATATATGGGTTTTAGAATATATCATGATGGATATAGTTGATGAAATAAAATTTATTGTAAATCTGTGAACATTTGATAACAATATTGCAATATCATACAATATTTTCATTAAAAAAAAAAGAAAGAGGTGTGCAGTGACATATGCATCTCCTGTTGCCTGTTCCAATCAGGGGCTATGACACATAGGCCTCGTCCCAGCGTCTTTGGGCCCTGCGCTGTGTTCCAGTTCAGTGGTTTCAACTGGAGCACAGGAGCTCTGAGCACTGGGTTTGGTCAGTGCAGTGTGCTGTGGAGGCCAGACCACCAGAGGAGGCTGAGCTCAGGAACCTATGGGAGCTATGTGTAAATAATGCCCTTTAAGGTGCTGATTTAATGTTTTATATGTTTTTCATCAGGAAAAAGGAACATGAACACAACAGAGCAAAGCCGTTGTGGTGGACATCGCAGTACCAAGCGATGGGAACATCAGGAAAAGGAGCATGAGAAACTAGAGAAATACTAACGGCTCAAGGAAGAGCAGGAGAAGGCCTGGAAGGTGAAGGCATCTCTGGTGCCCGTGGCCATTGGAGAACTCATGGCAGTGACCCCCAAATTGGAGGAGTGGCTACAGCAGATCCCAGGACAAACATCAGACATCTCAGTCCAGAAAAGTGCAGTACTAGGAACAGCAAAGATACTGCGCAGAACCCGCAAACTCCCAGGCCTCTGGTAGAGGACCCGGGCATGGACAAAAACATTGAGAGCATCTGCGCAGGGTGAGGAGGAGTGGTTCCAGTGGTTCATTTTACCTGAATATAGCTCTTCTGCAAAATGTTTGCCAACTGAAGTTTCAAAAGCTCTCAGACAAAAACAAGTGCACTTTATTTCCTCAGTTTCCACTGAGTTTTAAGGTATTTTTATTTTTTCAATACCTTCCAGTTCAGGTGACATAGAAGCTCCAAACCATATTACAGTAGTCCTATTCCCCAGATATCATGCACATCTTTTGGTTTCCAGAATAACCCTTTATGGGCTTTTCGGGAATTTCTGCCATAGAAAGTCAGTGATTTTTTTCAATAGTTTCAAAGGCAGGTGACCTACGAACCCCAAACCAAGGTATTATAGTAGTGCTAGTCTCCAGGTATTGTGCACACCTCTTGGTTAACAGAATTAGACCTTTGTGGACTTTTTGTGGATTTTTGTTTCCTTGAAAATGTGTTTTTTTTTTTTCAAGAGCTTCTAAGGCAGATTGGCATAGGAACCCCAAACTCAAGTTATTACAGTAGTCCTAGTCTCCCGTTATCACACACATCCCAAAATATAAGTAATTGTCCTTAGTACCTATAATGATATCATTCAATGCACATGACCTAAAATGATTGCCCCAGGTGATTTACCAGCCATTAGCCTAAAGAGGAGTGATTCGTGAAAGGTATTGCAAGCCCACAGCTTTTCACTTATTTATGGGCTAATTGGGAGTATTTTAATATGCACTATAATGTCTTGAGGGTGATACATTGTACAAAAGTCTGACAACGCAGACTAGATCTTATACTGTGCTTTTTCTTGCAGCTGCTATGGAGTTGACAGAGGTTCATTCTGATCATTGCGTAACGCCCTTTCATAACTAAATTAGGAGGAGGGAGAGAGGGAGAGGGAGGAGCGCTGAGAGAGCGACCTGAAAGAGAGGTCATACGCCAGCCGTGTTCACTCAGACTTGTTGAACAGACAAGAGAAAGAGGGAAGTGGAAGGTACTGAAGGTTCCTTGTGTTTAAAAACGCTTCAAGAAACAGATATGGCTGCGGAAAAGACCGAGACGTGCTACCAAGACTGCTGCGTCCAGAGCTTTAACTTTTATTTGGAGCACTCTGGAGAGCACCAAGCCATCCTGCAGTGCGTCAACAGCGTCCTGCCTGGAGAGTTCAAGAGGTAACCATAACGGAGACATTTCACAGCAACCCCTGGCTCAAGTGCATTTACATTTATACACTAAGACACGCTTGAGTGTATGCAATCACTTATTAGAGGGAACTTGGAATGGTTTCGGGTTTACGAAGAAAAACACTTTTGGAAGAATTTGAAGTTATAACTATAGGCCAAGATTATAGAAACTGTTACTCGAATAGATGTCTAATGCACAAATTCGAGCATTTGCAAAGAAAAGAACAAAAAAATAACCGCGGAAAAGTTGGTTTCACTTTAGACGCTGGATATTCGCCTTTGCAGCAACAGCGGAAGGTTTCACTGACTGTGCTCCGTCCTCTCGAGCGCAGCGGGCTCGGGATTATCACACATCAACCGCGGTAATAAAAAATAAATAAATAAAATAACAAAAACACTTCAAACGAATGAAAAATATGTTAAGTGTATTGTGTACGCATATTTTATAAAACACGTGATATTTTCGATTGTTTTAAATAATTTTATATGGTTAATCAATTCATGTAGCCTTTTTTCAGTAGCTTCCGAGTCAGGTGACAGTATAGCAGTCCCATTCCCAGGTGTAACGCACACCTTTTGATTTCTTAACCCTTTGTGGAAGTTTCAGGATTTTTGTCTCTCGAGAATCTGAGATTTTTTGTCAATAGCTTTGAAGGCAGATGGTCTAGGAACTTCAAACTAAGTTATTATACAGTAATACCTCTAGTCTCCAGATATCACACACACCTTTTGTTTTTCAGAATTAACCGTTTATGGTCTTTTCAGTGATTTCTTTCATAGAAAATCAGTGAATTTGTTCAATAGCTTCTGAGTCAGGTGACCTATGAACCCCTGGCAGCATGTGGACTGGTTGGGGAAACTCCCATGAACCCTTGAGCACCTGATGGAGAGTATAGACTTGGGCCAGTGTGCCACAAACGGGACCAAAACCACACTGCTCCTCCTCAGTCCGAGGTTCAATTATAGGTCGGACTCTCCTCTGCAGTCCCAGGAAAAAACGTTACCACGGAGACTGATGTAAAGGCCTTTTAAAAATATATATATATAACTTATCATTTTATAGAAACAGAATTTTATAGAAAATATGAATGAGCATTCCCTTGTATCTACATTTTGATGAGTTCCTTGTGAGAAAACAGACAAGTTTGTTAGATGCAATACATCTGTTAAGAAGATAAATATATCAGTTGTTGATACATTATGCACTCTGTATTTCGAGATGTAAAGTCACATAATGCTGCTTTAAAGAGTTCCTGCATGTTGCTGTGTTTTTGCAGAATTGCAGCAGGTAAAAGCAGCCTGGATGTGCTGGGTGTGGGAAGTGGTGGAGGTATGTAATACTTCATTTGGATTAGTTGTATGTGACCATACTCAGATGCTGTTTTAATAAAATCATTTTGAGAAAAAGAACTCTACTGGGGTGGAACATGAATAGCAGGATCTGCCTGCAAAAAACTAGTTTGTCAGGCACCAAGCGGCTTATCATCCTAATCTCCATTCAGTTCCATGCCATATGGTTTATTTATCATATATCACTGTCCGTGGCTTTCCCATGTTCCAGTCTGACTGGATAAGTCGTGGCATGCCTCGTTAAAATACTGAGCAGCTGAAATTGGTTAGTTTGAATACACATCATCTTGAACATTAGGAATATTTTAAAATCATATTTTTATGTTGAACATTTATCATCATGAAACCTGTGTGAACATAAGACTTGTTGGTCTATTTAAATAGATGTTTTAAAAATGTCAGGACTTTTAGGCTGTATTTCATCATCTCTTTGTTTGTATATATTTTGATTGTTGCAGGTCAGGTGGATGTCCAGATATTGACATTGCTCCAGTCCACATTGCCCAGTATCCAAATGACTTCAGATGTAGTGGAGGGCAGTACTCAGCTCACTGACAACTTTAAAGGTAAATCTCTTATACACATACATATATATATATATATATATATATATATATATATATATATATATATATATATATATATATATATATATATATATATATATATATATATATATATATATATATATATATATATATATATATATGTATGTATGTATGTATGTATGTATGTATGTATATGTACATATATATATTCACATGTTGTACTGTCACAGCGCTGGTAGCTAAGACGGCCAGCCTGAAGAATGTCCAGTTCCACTGGCACATCATGTCAAGTGAGGACTATGTGAAGCAAGTCAAATCAGTGGAGCCTGTCAAGAAGTTTGACTTTATCCACATGATTCAGGTAAAAAGTAAAACTATGGAGGACATATGCATTAAGTATGGGTGCACTCGCTTGCATATAGAACACATCAAAACTGAACTCTGCTTAAACCCAGAACTAAACCTGGATTAGATGTAGACTAAACCAAGACTAAAACAGGACCAAAACAGCAAGTCATCATACATCAGGACTACACTGGGATTTAGTCATCAGAGTTTTCTATAGAATACTGGGCCTTAGCTGAAAGAATAGATTCATTGACGACAGACGATCCATGCAACCACTCCCTGTGCCATTCATTTCTTGTTTTGCATGTCATGTAAAATGATTTGCTTTAAAAAGCGTTTAACCTTTGGACTTAAATTGGCACAGCCCAAATGACCACAAGTGAACTCTCGGCAACACACACAAAACGTGAGCTTGTGTACGTGGACTAATTGCTCCTAATCATCATTCATTTGATTTATAGATGATCTATTATGTGGGTGACCTGGCCGAGACAATTCAGTTCTACCATGGACTTTTGAAAGAGAATGGACGACTTATGGTTATTGTTGAAACAGGTGAGTAATGTTTAACTAACAATTGGTGTGCGTAGGAGGCTATGAGGAAGTTATCTTAATATCCTTTATACAGTACAGTGCAATCAAAACTTTGTCATTAAAACAAATCAGTCAATGGGCAATTTCTCGTAATTAGAATGTAATTATAATGAAATAGTAGTTAATAAATCCAAAATAGGAAATGTTATTTCTGAATAATACAACACCATGATATATACTGGGGCAGCCTTTAACAAAAAAATGAAATTAGAATGTAGTAGTAAAAATGTACTTGTGAACAAGACCACGAGATACTTCAACTTGAGGTAGGGACTCTGCACCCACCTGGAGAGGCACCTTTTTCTGGTCGAGAACTATGGCATTGGACTTGGAGAACCTGATTTTCATCCCAACCACTTGACACCGGGCTGCAACCGCCCCAGTGCATGCTGCTGGTCCTAGTTCGATGAAGCCATCAGGACAGCATCATCTGTAAACACAGCAGAGATGTGATCTTGTGGTCCTTGAACCCGACCTCCTCCTACCCCTAACTGCGCCTAGAAATCCTGTCCATAAAAACAATGAACAGAACCAGTGACAAAGGGAAGCCCTGGCGGAGTCCAACATGCACCGGGAACAGATCTGACTTACTGCCGGCAACTTAAACACAGCTTCTGTTCTGTTCATATAGGGACCAGACAGCCCTTAACAAAGGGCCCCGGACCCCATAACCCCAGAGCAACACCCAAAGAGCACCACGAGGGACATGGTTGAATGCCTTCTCCAGATCAACAAAGCACATGTGGACTGGTTGGGCAAACTCCCATGAACCCTCAAGCACCCGATGGAGAATATAAAGCTGGTCCAGTGTTTCACGACTGGGATGAAAACTACACTGCTCCCCCTGAATCCAAGGTTCAACTGTCCAGTACCCTGGAGAGGGTACCTTACTGGGGAGGCTGAGGAGTGTGATTCCCCTGTAGTTGGAACACACCCCTCCAGGAGCCCCTACTTAAACAGAGGGACCATCACCCCAGTCTGCCAATCCAGAGGCATTGTCCCTGACTGCCACGTGAGTGTCAAGACAGTCCCACAACACTTTAGAGAGAGAGGGTGCATCTCCTGAGACTTTAGATACTCAGGGCGATCTCATCCACCCCTGGAGCCTTGCAACGTAGGAGCTTGCCAACCACCACCTCAGTAACTCAGGCCTCCGACTCCCAGGTCTCTGCTTTCTCTTCAGAAGATGTGACAGTGGGATTGTGGAAATCCTCAAAGTATTCCTTCCTCCGTCTGATGACATTCCCAGTTGAGGTCAGCAGCTCTCCACCCACACTGTAAACAGTTTTGTTGAAGCACTGCTTCCCCTTCCTGAGGCAATGCACGTTTGCCAGAATTTCTTTGCAGCCGACCAATAGTCTCCCTCGATGGCTTCTCTGAACTCCTCCCAACCCTGAGTTTTTGCCTCTGCGAGCACTCGAGCTACAGCACGCTTGGAGTCCTATGGTCATGAGAGTTTGGTAATGACCGAAAAGACAAGATCACAGATAAGCTATCCCTTAGAGATAGGGTGAGGAGCTCATTTACATAGGAGGAGGGTCGAGTAGAGCCACTGTTGAGAGGAGTCAGCAGAGGAGGCTCAGCTATATGTTCCCAGATGCCTCCTGGAGGGCTCCCTGGGGAGGTGTTCCAGGCATGTCCCACTGGGAGGAGGCCCCAGGGAAGACCCAGGACATGTTGGAGGGACTATGTCTCTCAGCTGGCCTGGGAACGCCTTGGGGTCCCACTGTAGGAGATAGATGAAGTGTCTGTGTTGAGGGAAGTCTGGGAGTCCCTGCTTAGACATCTACCCTTTCAACCCGGCCCCAGATAATCGTAAGAAAATGAATGGATGGTAGTAAAACTGTAGTATTCTACATATTACATTTATCTATTGAGAAAAGCCATGAATCTGTTGTACAATTAGTGGAAAGTCTTTCCCTCCAAACTAACCCAATGTTTCCTGTCACTACTCCAGAGTGCTATCAGATAAGATAAAAAAAAAAAATGGTATTGTATTGTAAGAATAATAATAATAAATTGTTGCAACCTAACTACCAATACTATACAATTACAGTTAGTTATGATGGCCACTGACCTAACATTTTAATGCAATCTTTTTTTCTTTTTTTTTTTTACAATATTGGGGCCATTCAGTTTCCTTCCTTTTTGCTTTCCTTGTTCTGTACATTTAAAAACAATAATTTAATTATAATTTTAATGTAATTTTCTCTATAATGCTTTGTCTTCTGTAGCCAACGGAGGCTGGGACACTCTGTGGAAGACCCATAAGAAAGACCTATGCACTCACACAATCACTGAGTACCGCTCATCTGGAGAGGTGAAGGCCTGTCTCGACAAACTGGGCCTAAAATACAATGAGCACCCAGTTTTCCTAATGCCTTTGACATCTCGGAGTGCTTCAACCCAAAGAGTAAACTAGGCTGTGATCTGCTCAACTTCATGACAGCCAAAGACGACTTCCATGAGTCCTTCACCCCAGAACTCAAGGAGGCCATCTTGAATGTGCTAAAGAACAAGTGCAGCACTCAGAAAGATGGAAAGATTATGTTCGACAGCACCCTAAGCTGCATCCTCATCCATGCATAAGTCTACTGTGAAGATACAGAAAGGAAGCTTTATAGCAAACTATTCATGTTTAGAGTTTTGTTGCAAAGAGCACTACCTAATACAGTTAAGTACTATTTTTATGTAATCAGTGTAATCAGTGCAATCAAAAGTGCATTTGATTTGGCAAGGCTTGTTTGATGTCAATGTTTACATTAGTTGCATATGCTGTTGCTTTATATATTACCATACCATTACAGAATACAATAGATGTGTGAAACAATGTGACTGACTTGCACTCAAGTACAACATATATTCCGTTTTGTGTGTTTACGCTTATGAATAAAGTGAATAAAATCAGATTGCATTTAAAGGATCTAAGCCTGTTTTTCATTTGAGCAATATTCATAGTCCCTTATTTTTAAAGCACATTGCAATTTGAAATTCATGCATCCCCTAATCTTAAAGGTGTACTAAATAACTTTGTTATGAGATACTTTGCCAAGAACATTCCACAGTTGGTATTCAACATCTAGCTCATGGAAACAGGCGTAGGACCGCATCAGGGTCCACAGACAAATGAGGTGGCTCTACTCATAGTAAAAATGCATGGTTTTCAGTGTATTTTTGAGCAATAAATGCAAAAAAGATGCGGTTAATAATACCATTTTGTGAAATATCAGGCAAAACAACAACTTCTCAGTGGAGACAATATGAAGCAGATTGCTAACCAGAAAATTTACATAGGTCACCTTTAATTCTAATATTATCTATATGAAACATTAAGTGATCCTATGTTTTTTTTTTTTTTTTTTATAAAAACATTTTTCTAATGTAGATCAAGATATAATTTTACTGAGGCGCTGAAAGCTGTTATTTTAAGCCACTCGATGCGTTTTACACGAACTGCTTTAGTTTCACCGCTAGATGTCACCAGAGCTGCGTGATTTGCAGGTAACAAGGCTGAAAAATCCTGTTGGCGAATCTTAGACTTCAGCATACAGTTCTTTGTCTTTCTTTTTGTCGTTCGTTATTGATACACTTTTGTCCTAAAATGACATCACTCAACATTATATAGCCTAGACCTATACACTCTCATTATCTCAAATGCAGGTATCAGGTATGAGTGTCATGAATGACCTCTTAGCACAAGACAGCTCAATCACAGGAATACGCAGATCTAATAGCTAAAGTTGAAAAAATTCATTGTAGAAAACTAACAGAATGGTTGCTTCTTCATTTGCAGTGATGGAAGTGATGGGCATAACATTGGAGACTGACTAAGCCCAAGACTGTGTGCTCGTCCATATATAGCCTATATTTCCAATACTTTGACGGTGTTCTCTATGCATTACGTGTTTGTTAACTACAGGAATCAGTAAAAGTAAAATAAAACTTTAATCTCTGAGATACTGTGGGCAATGACAATATTTAATGTAGGCCTATTCACGAATCACTTATGTTTTAGTACTTTCCTGCACTGTACAGCTCTATTACATCACTTAGTCACTGGGTCAAGTGAGATTTAATAATGTTTCCCACTGTATTTTACCTTCAATAAATTCCTAGTATGATGTGATGTGTGTGTCTGTGTGTGTGTGTGTGTGTGTGTTTGTGTGGTGTTCTTTTATGATTAACCCGTGCGTAATGGTTTGCGCTCGGTTAGGTCACATTTTTGGGAAGGTTCAACACTAGAGTTTGCGCCACAAACGGAACTCACGTGACAATTTCTTACATTTGACGTGATATAACCATAGAGTGGAGATAACTGATCCGTCTACCAACACCATACGCGCGTGGATAACAGTAGGAGATGTGGGGAGTGAGCGCTGAGGCGACTGTGAGAAGACACTAGGAGGAGAGCGAGGCGCAGTGAGTGAGACCAGACAACAACTGGATACGGAGCGCGTAGTTCCACAGGATACTGCGAGGGATGAGACACACTCTTTCGCTTCCGTCCTCAACTTTATCTTGTTGTTTTCTGTAGAAGTTTGGCAGTAAACACTGATTTTCAAGGAGTAATTATTCAAAGAAGACAAACTTACACGGGATTTTAGGAGCTCGAAGTGGATTGGACAAGCATGACTGACTGCGCAAAGTGAAGTGCCATTTTAAAGCGGTAAGTTTTAAGTTTCTTGCCAGTTTTATTCAATTTGAGTGGAACGTAATGCCTTGTGTTTTATTGTAGGTGAAAAAGAAGCGATGTGCGAGCGCCATGTGCCTCTCCCCGGAGCGCCAGAGAGGATTTAAGCGTCGTTCATTGTGAATTAGTTCCGAAGTCAGTCAAAAAGATGAGAGCCGTGCAAATACTGCTGCTCTTCCTCCTGCACCAGGTGAGTTCAGCGGAGCGGGTCAGTGCAGAAAAAGTCATGTTTTGGAGAATCAAGACAGTAAGAGGGCTTGCTCTGTACTTTTGGAGTATTTGCAGTTTCCTACACGGACTTTTGGGGGCATTTGTAAGCGCTTGTTTAACATTAAATTAGGTTTCATATATATAGTTACACTGACAGTAAATGTTAGCTGCTGCCAATAACTTGTCTAAAATATTCCAGATAAAAAGAAGAAACTTTATTTTTTCCAATCGGTAGAAGATTTGCTGATTAAAAAACAAAACAAAAAACATAGGGACATTTTTGGCACATTACATTGGCAGTGTCAATGTATATGCAATACAGAAAATGCAAATAATGTATCGCTTTACAACAACTAAAGCAATGGCAAAGACTGTGTCAATTCTTGTAATGTGATATTATATATTTAACATGTTTAACATATGTAAGCCAATACTAAAGTAAGCTGTGGTAAGCACATATGAGATTTTAAATGTGAAACCTTTTAGCTTTTCAAACAGCTAAAGCTTTTTACAGCTACCCTTTTCTACTTACCTACCTACCGACCAGCTACCTTTTACTTTAGACTGTATAAAACAAAAACTAATTTGGGGATACAGACGCATTCCAAGTTTGTATTGCAGTTTATTAACTATAGGAATTAACAGAAATCCTACACTGTCCAAGTCATTGTGGCCAAATGCTTTCTACTATTTCTATACAATTCACTTCTTAACTGCCCTTGGTATCTCTTTACCAGTCTTCATCCTATTTTTCTTTATTTTATCTCTTAATACATTCCTTATCACTTTGTCAAACCTCAAACAAGCTCACAAGAAAAAAAAAAAAAAAAGACAAAATAATCTCAAAATCTGTAAAAATAAAGAAGACAAGACAATAGGTGAAAATTACTTTGCCGTGCCTCAATGATAACTTGTAGGAAGTGATGAAATTGCAAATCTGTGGTTTTGGTATAAGCTTTAATCTTTCAGTTGTGCTGTTTTGATTGTAAGATATTACGAAGAAAGATTTTCGGCTTAAGGCAAATTTTCAAGTGCCTTTTTCCTGGTGGATTTTTATCATACACTTATATTCTGTGGCTCCCGCCGCGATCACACCAAAACTGGAAATGCCATGTTATTGAAGAACATCTTTGGTATCCTTCAAAGATGTTTTCCCCATTTTTAGAGATAGCCTTGAACTGCAGTAAAAAAGTGTATGTTGTAATCAGCCCAGCACCTTTGGGACCACCTTAGCCCCTCGAGACGAGAGACAGACAGACACAGAGGCAGAGGGAGAGAGAGGGTGCATCTCCAGAGACAAGCTCCTTCATATGCTCCACTGCACCCCTATGTCCCACTGGGCCCGGTCTGTCTGAAAATGGACATATTGGTTCTTATCACATTAACTACACCACTTGTCTGGGGGTTTAACTGTGAGTGATAAATTGGTGTCAAGTTTTAGGACTCAAGTCATTTTGTACTAAGATATTTGACCAAGTAGATAGTGTGACTAAATTGAATTGGGTTGATATTGAGCCATATAAGAGCGAAACCTATAAGAGCGAAAGTTTGACCGTGAAAAATGTCTCTCACACACACACACATATGTCTGTGTGTTAACATGTTACAGTTACAGTTCACATGACACGTGTTTATATTTAATCTTCAAATGAAAAAAAGAAAAAAAATCATTTAAAGATTAAATATAAAATCTTATTAACTGTAACTGTAACATGTGAACTGTCAGATTAAGGCAGTGTTTTGTTTTCCGTGGTTATAGACTTCACTGCTGTGTATGACATGTATATGAAAACTTTAGCAGTTCAAGCATTTCATTAGTAAATTAGTATACAAAGAAACCATTTGAAATTATCAGAATGGACCCAAATATTACAAGTATTTTTTATATATATTTGTATTGTCCAGTTTCCGGTTTGTTTCACAAGGCGTTTTCAGCCGTTTCTCTGGTTCTATAGATCTGTCCAGGTTTACCGTCACCTTCTCAGACATAAATATTAAAAAGGCACTTCAAATTTTCAGGTGAATAATACATATGGATTATGTATTCACTGTTGCACTTAGAACAGTGTTAAGTGCAGGACTTGTCATAGTTTAATTGAGTGAACTCCTGATGGCATTCTCAGTGCTGAGACGCTGGATTTATCACATTATTAGATGATTTTCCAACAACATATTTTTGAGGTCATGAAGTCTGAAATGTGTGCATGTTTTTGCTTTATTTCATATGGCTGTGCAGTTAATTTAATTTGAATTGAGACCAAGATTCTTTCATTTCTCAAGGACATGCGTGAATCTTTTTAATTGAGA
>JAIEZT010001398.1:48808-98613 GCA_019594935.1 Periophthalmus modestus
TTGGTTAAATCCGCCTGGTCACTCCATTTAGGATAGGAAAATGGGCCGCGTGAGGATCTTGGATCAATGTCAAAATCGAATACACGGGAATCAAAGTCTGTTTCCATTAAGACAACACAAAAAAAATAGTGGGTTTCAGATCATTAGGTTAAAATCTGGCGTTCTAATGTACATGGGCCTCTGACCCTTTCTGTACTGGTTTTTTATTGTGGGATCAAATTACACTGTAGAACATATAATCATCTTTTATTGATATTTGTTAAAACCTGTAATTGTATTGCTTTAATCCGTTCTCACAAATTAACGAGCTAAATACATTAAGTATAAGAAAATAGTGTACTTTAGATTGAGCTGGAATAAATGCCATTTCTCCAACAGTGTAAAGTTAAAATGAGGCTCTGTGACATAAATGGGGTGTATTCTTAGGCTTGTATCTAGCACTGATAATGCTTACACTGCAGCATTTCCTGTATGGTAGGCTATTTTTACTTCTTCTTCCATATAATACTATATATACACGACGGGGACAATGCTTTCACTTTCAGCTCATTACAATCCGAGTTACTCTGGCAGATACAACTGGAGAATGTTCCTATTTTTCAAGCTGAATTGAGTGAAGGCTGATTTTACACAAGAAAAAAAACTCTTCTGAAGCAATAAACGCGTGCGTGACGTGGAAAAAGACGGTAGGTTTCCCAATTTGAGCAAGCGACTCTAAAGACAACTTCACACCGAAACAATGCACTTTTTCACAAGACAGATGGGTGCTTTGTTTTGCTGGCGGCTAGGGTGCGACAACTGCTGAGAAAAGCTCAAAGGAACAGTACTAATCAAAAGCAGATTTACACATAAGCTGGTCACACCTTTCTTTTAAAGGGACAAATGTACGTTTAATTAAAGGGGTCCCTAATCGATCAATTTCCCAGCACTGACATGTGGGAGAGACAGGGCTTAAAAGAGCCTATAAGGACGCAGGTCATTACAGAGGCATTACAACACACTATATACAACACAAGACGAGCAACAAGATTTTATGAATGACAGTCATGCTGTTGTACTTTTTATATGTTTTTTTTTCTGTACCCGCAGGCTGCACTAATAGGGTTTTCAATCGGATTATTTAAAGGTGCACAACGTTATTATCTGGTGCCACCTGCTTAACCATTTATATATATATTTTTTTTTTCCATTGGCCTGGAATGTTACGCAATAAACTTATGTTTCTTGCATTTGTTCAATGGGTTTTTAACTACTAAAGATAACTTTAAAAATATGCATTCGAAGCTGTGCAACGGAGCCTTGACCAGGCTAGCATCACCTGTTTATCTCCATGGAGATGATTTGTTTTAATGCCACTTCCATGTAACATTCCCAGGTAAACGCAATGAAATCTATCCACACACACACACACACACACACACACCACACACATACAAGCACACACATATAGTACCATGCCATGTGAGGCTAATTCATCTTAGTTCACACAGTGTGGTGTGACGTTAGTCTGTTATTCTCAAGATTCTCAATAGTGCATCTTGTTTGTATTCTTTTAGTCTTTGATTCTTTTCTATTTGCAAATACACTGAGAAGAGTTGGATAAAAGAAAATTACAGCCTTTTCCAGCTTTACTCTTTGCCAAGGGACTTTTCTATCAGGGCAATAAGTCACATTGTGCAAGTGTAGATACCTGCGAACAGGTTATCCAAAGCATTTATGAGTTCTGGTGAGAAGTTATATATGTTTTTATTTAGGTGCAGTTTATGTGGACTTGAGAGCAAAATTAAACAACCTTAAATTAGATAATATGTTTTTATCTTTATTTGGGAGCAGGTTAAGGTACATTTTTGGACACTGGTTAAATATGGTCAAAGTATTCAAATGCTAAGTGAAAAACTTAGCATAGTAAAATAACAGACTTTTCATACAGATTGTAACATTTCAATGCAGGGTTCATAAATACCTTTTAAAAATCCAACTTAAAGCATAATATACTGCAGTTCACACAGAAATGTGCCATGCCAAAAAGCGTAAAATCAAACAAAATAATTCTAAAATATTACATTCAAATAATTTTGTGAGGCACTCAATTTGATGTGGGGGCTGTTGGTACAAACTCAACACAGAAAGTAGCCCGCGTTTTCATTACCTTCACCATATAAAACCTAAATGTCTGAGTCTATACTGTATTCTGCCGAACAGGCGAGTACCAAGGAGCTGTTAAAAAGACAGCGCTGTGCATTAGCTGCTACCTTACTCCTTTGACCCTGCTGCGCAATACTATAAGCTACTGCACATTGGAGTATGCCTGGGGCGCCAAAACAGCCATCAAAATTCATAGCTATGTGGACCGCGATCAAAAAAAACATATTTTAACATTAGAGCTGTGTGCAGAGTTAGCGAAGAACCAGCTCTGTACCCTCTTCATCCTGAGAGTAGCCCCAGGACAGTAATCACACCCACTCATAATTGTCTGACTTAACTATCCTTAATGGAGCACCCGGAGCCATCTTGGATCTATTGTTCATGCAAAAGGGCGCTGCTATCACCATCTATTGATCACAAAAGGAAACTGAATGAATTCTATATAGCAGATAGATTTAACACGCATATGGCTGATTTGACTGCTCATTTCACAAAAGCAAAGTTAACATCATTAGATTTAAGATTTAACTGTTTTTTTTTTTTTTTTTTTTTTTTTTTTTACTTTTTTACATATTTTTGGTGAAAGTTCATAATTTGACCCCATAGTTGGACACAGGCAGCAGATTTGAAATGCATAGAGGTAATTCCATAACAGTTACCAGTCAATCACAATGTTAACAAAGGCCAAAGCTTGTCTAAATTGCATAATAGTTATGACTAGACCAATAAAATGAAATGAAAATTTGTCAGAAAAATGCCTTCCTTGCATGTAAATCCTCCCTGTACTTTGGATGAAATTTTCCAGGTTGATTACATATGAGTTGTTCCATTTTAAAACTCATTGCTGCTTCCTGTACTTTTTAACTTTTTTTTTTTTTTTATTTGTCAAAAATAAGACCTTCTTACAGTAAGCAGGGAGCCCTGTCACAATAATTGCTATATCAACTTATCCTTCTATATATGAAAGATGGAACAATATTTTTGGGGGTCAATATTTGTCATATGTACATTTTTTTGCACTACTGCTAAATTTTTGGCTATTTTTTTTAGCTATATGATAAGATTTAAGCTGGATAAGGTTGAATGAATTACCTCTATGACTCATTACTATATAAACTCCATAAAAGTACCCCATCCATCCATTTTCTTCCACTTATCACGGGACAAGGTTACGAGTCAGCAGTCTAAGCAGAGACTCCCAGACTTCCCTCACCCCAGACATTTTCCTCCAGCTCCTCCGGTGTGACTAAGTACTAAAATGTTTCATTCTGCTGTTTATTTATTTTAACTTAAGTTTTATTTATTTATTTATTTATTTTACAATATTGTAGATTTAGAATAGTTTTTGTGATTTAAATCTGCTCTTGGGTTATAGTATCAGTGGCATAAATTTGTTCCAATGTCAATATTTATTTCAGCAATATATCATAGTTCAAAATGTGTTATCATGACAGGCCTATAAGCAGAGTCTCCTCTCCATAGATCTGAGCCGTTACTTAGCCCGCCGGATCAAACTGCTTTGTCTCCATGGAAACAAATAGGGTTCAATTCCATAGGTATAATAATCTTTGGCAAAGAAGTATGAGAACTGTGAATGCCGATATAAAAACACCTACAACTTATACTAAAAGTGACTTTAAATAAAACCCAGTATAGAAGTAACTGACTTGGCATGGCTTGGCTTAACTGATTACCACACTCTTGTAAATTAAATCTTGTTGCACCTTTCAATTTCGCACAAACGTTTCCATCTTAATTTTCCAGACCTTTATCATGGATTTGTTGCCACGGTAACACACAATTATGATTGATGATTGAGAAAGCCTGTCAATGCATTTGATTGTGAGAGTGGTGTAGACGGCGCTGTTGTTCATTTATGGGATTACAGGTGAAGAAATGACAACCTTTGCCGAGCCGAGGACTCCAAATGCCACAGATATAGCCTTGTTTATGAGGGATATCAACACAAGCCTGAGGGAGAGAAACAGTATGACCCCAATATGTTCGCAGATACACATCAGTGCCAGGTAAGCTCCAGAATCACTCCTGGAAGGCGGGGCTGTGTTGGCTGTGTATAGGCCTGGGTCATCAAGCTGTCCATGTAAAGCTTTGAGATACACTTTTGTACTGTACTGGTGAGTAGCACGGAAATAATAATAGACTAGCGTAAGGGTAATCTTGGCTCAAAATATGAACCAAGAGTTAATGTTAAACTGTTTACAAACCTATATCTCACTCCTAACGTTTTTCCAAGGATCTTATTTATTCATAGGCCTGTCACAATATCACATTTGATGTATGATATGTTTGCTGAAGAAGATATAAATGATAATATTGAACTAATGTATGCCAATTACAGTTGTATCTATCATCAGTCATAAAGTTTATTCAAACCGTTTTACAGCTCAGAACAAATCAAAAAGTACCCTATAATTGTTCTATACTGAACGATAAATCGATATAGTATTTATCATGACAGGCTACTTATTCACTGCAAAGAGTTTGTAAGTTCTGTCCACGACTTTTAAAAGATGCAACATCTAACAACTAGCATGCTAACAGTGCACAAGCATAACTTCCTGGTTCACAGATAAAAAATATAAAAATAAAAAAAGGTTTACAATGAGATGCAGCTGCAAACAGAAACTGCTTTTACAATTTATATTTACTGGGGCACTTTATTACATGGGTAAAGTCACCAAAATATTGAATCAAATAGCTAGAAAGTAGACTTTTTATGTTTTGACAGGCGGGAAATCGTAGCAGTTGAATTTTTTGAATGGTGACCGACACGATCAAAAAAAAAAAAAATAAAAAATAAAAAGAGGAGGGGTCTCATAATTATTGATTATAACTATTTAATATATAAATAGGCTAGAAATTACGTTAAATGAGGTACATATTTACATATAATTACTCATTTACTAACATTCTGTCGCCTTTTACGACAAGTCCATTGAGAGCCCTAACTCTATCCGCTATTCAAATATCCAGAACTGCAGCTCTAAAAAAAAATAACAAATCTATTATAAAATGAAGCAATGTGTTGTTGTGAAACGTGTACCTTTAGAATGTCTATTAGTTACAAATGTACGCTTTTAACCAGTGGCGTCCTTTTTAACCTGCTTTTCAAAATAAATTCACAAAACCTCAGTCGGTACTATTGCGGCCTATAATCGCTTCTTCAGAAATGTGTCCTGCTGCCGTTTCTGCTACTTATTTCCCCATTCTCCTCCCAATTTGAAGACTCCAGTGGTTTTTTTTGCTTTGAAGACAAGGCAAAATCCCGTTCCACGTTTTTTTTGCTTTCTTACAAGGCAAATCCCGGAGAGAGGAGATGTTGATGTGAAGCGAACCGGGGCCAAAGGAAGTAAGTGCAAGCAAGGGGGCTGTGAAGAATATAAACACATTTTTTTATTGTCCGGTGGGAGAGTGGGGGGGTCGCAGGGGGCTCGGGGTAAAAGAGACGAGGACCTTATCACAGCCCAGCAGCTCTGTAATTCGCCGCCGCCATGATAAAGTGGCGGTGCGGAAAAACCTTACAAGGCTGGCACAATCCAAAGACGGATTAGGTTTTTCTGACATAAGCTTCCTGAAAAACTAATCAATCAGTCCATGCCGTATTATCACAAGCACGAGATTAAAGAGCTACTCCTAATCCCCGCAACTGTACATTTTATTACACTTTTCTTAGCATTATTTGCCTTTAAATATACAATAAATAAATAATATAAGCTGTTAGAAATAATTGAGCATGGGAAAGGCGAAAAGGGGTTAAAAAGAGTCCTTAGGGAGGGGATTTCTGTAGAATCTGTGTTTTGTTATGAAGACAAGGATAAACCAGCCGTCTTGCCAAAAACGCTTTTTCGACTTTGGGTATCGCAGTGTACTGTCTCACCCCATTGAAAATACAAATCTGAGTCATGCATTAAGAACATGAAACTTATACTACCACATTTTTTTTTGGCTATAAAAATACTAAATTGCGTACAAAATTGAACTCAAAATTACAGATCTGAAAATACTTTGTGCATTTAAACAAGATTTCAACTTTTTTTTTATGTATTTATTTATTTATTTCTATCAGTTTAATGTTTGTTTATTTGTTGGATTTTTAAGGTATTTCATTTTGTGCATTGTGTTTCCTACTTTCCAAACTAGTTTGCGACAAAAAAACATAATTCTGAGATCTCATGACTGACCTCTCTAACAAATGGAATGAAATATAACTGAGTCATACTTCCCTAAAACTAAAAACGCAAAATGACGCAATTTTCGCTACAATACCATTTGCACACTTATGACATTAAATAGATGCTAATTCCCCTTCAAGAAACATCTTGTAATCCCTGATTCAGCGCACACGCATTGACACACAACTTCACTAAAGGAAAAAATCATCAGAAATCGCCAAGATCAAAACTTGTTGTCTTTACTCTCAGCTACCAGCTTAATGCATCCCTATCACCATGGTTACGTACACTCCATTACAGGGGTCTTGCGATGTCTTCTTATACATTTAATCCTACGGTAAAGCTTCCGGAGGTGGTACAGTGCACAGCTTTTGAAGAAGGTTTATCTTATCTATATGTTTCTCTTGTCGTTGCCAGCCGGGTTAACTGCGGCAGATGTCACTGTAAGAAAGGATTCTCTGAGATGGGTTTGACCTGCTTGATTCGTCCCCGGGGTAAGGCACAGATGCTGAGGCCAGGTCGGGGTTAGCCCATTTCAGTTTTATTTTTACACTTTGATTCATGTTAGAGCTGTTTACATGTGGTGTGAAAGCGACATTTAGTCATACAAGACAACTAGACAACTGCGTGTAGTACAGAAAAGGAAAAAATTTGTTTTTTTTTTAATCACGCCCTGATGATATGAAATGGGCAGGCAGTATTTTTTTTTCTTCATAAAGATCAGTCAGAATTTTGGATTAGATTGCAATTTATCTTATTAAAAACTTTTAAGGGCTTTAAATATTCTTTCCTGAACATAGAGGAGACCATTTGCTCCAAACACATGCAAAAGGGTTGGCTCTAGATCTCTCAATTAAAAAGATTCACGCATGTCCTTGAGAAATGAAAGAATCTTGGTCTCAATTCAAATTAAATTAACTGCACAGCCATATGAAATAAAGCAAAAACATGCACACATTTCAGACTTCATGACCTCAAAAATATGTTGTTGGAAAAATCATCTAATAATGTGATAAATCCAGCGTCTCAGCACTGAGAATGCCATCAGGAGTTCACTCAATTAAACTATGACAAGTCCTGCACTTAACACTGTTCTAAGTGCAACAGTGAATACATAATCCATATGTATTATTCACCTGAAAATTTGAAGTGCCTTTTTAATATTTATGTCTGAGAAGGTGACGGTAAACCTGGACAGATCTATAGAACCAGAGAAACGGCTGAAAACGCCTTGTGAAACAAACCGGAAACTGGACAATACAAATATATATAAAAAATACTTGTAATATTTGGGTCCATTTCTGATAATTTCAAATGGTTTCTTTGTATACTAATTTACTAATGAAATGCTTGAACTGCTAAAGTTTTCATATACATGTCATACACAGCAGTGAAGTCTATAACCACGGAAAACAAAACACTGCCTTAATCTGACAGTTCACATGTTACAGTTACAGTTAATAAGATTTTATATTTAATCTTTAAATGATTTTTTTTCTTTTTTTCATTTGAAGATTAAATATAAACACGTGTCATGTGAACTGTAACTGTAACATGTTAACACACAGACATATGTGTGTGTGTGTGAGAGACATTTTCACGGTCAAACTTTCGCTCTTATAGGTTTATATGGCTCAATATCAAACCCAATTCAATTTAGTCACACTATCTACTTGGTCAAATATCTTAGTACAAAATGACTTGAGTCCTAAAACTTGACACCAATTTATCACTCACAGTTTAAACCCCCAGACAAGTGGTGTAGTTAATGTGATAGAGAACCAATATGTCCATTTTCAGACAGACCGGGCGCCCAGTGGGACATAGGGGTGCAGTGGAGCATATGAAGGAGCTTGTCTCTGGAGATGCACCCTCTCTCTCCCTCTGCCTCTGTGTCTGTCTGTCTCTCGTCTCGAGGGGCTAAGGTGGTCCCAAAGGTGCTGGGCTGATTACAACATACACTTTTTTACTGCAGTTCAAGGCTATCTCTAAAAATGGGGAAAACATCTTTGAAGGATACCAAAGATGTTCTTCAATAACATGGCATTTCCAGTTTTGGTGTGTCGATCGCGGCGGGAGCCACAGAATATAAGTGTATGATAAAAATCCACCAGGAAAAAGGCACTTGAAAATTTGCCTAAGCCGAAAATCTTTCTTCGTAATATCTTACAATCAAAACAGCACAACTGAAAGATTAAAGCTTATACCAAAACCACAGATTTGCAATTTCATCACTTCCTACAAGTTATCATTGAGGCACGGCAAAGTAATTTTCACCTATTGTCTTGTCTTCTTTATTTTTACAGATTTTTGAGATTTTTTGTCTTTTTTTTTTTTTTCTTGTGTGCTTGTTGAGGTTTGACAAAGTGATAAGGAATGTATTAAGAGATAAATAAAGAAAATATAGGATGAAGACTGGTAAAGAGATACCAAGGGCAGTTAAGAAGTGAATTGTATAGATAATATAGTAGAAAGCATTTGGCCACAATGACTTGGACAGTGTAGGATTTCTGTTAATTCCTATAGTTAATAAACTGCAATACAAACTTGGAATGCGTCTGTATCCCCAAATGAGTTTTTGTTTTATACAGTCTAAAGTAAAAGGTAGCTGGTAGGTAGGTAGGTAAGTAGATAAAAGGGTAGCTGTAAAAAGCTTTAGCTGTTTGAAAAGCTCAAAGGTTTCACATTTAAAATCTCATATGTGCTTACCACAGCTTACTTTAGTATTGGCTTACATATGTTAAACATGTTAAATATATAATATCACATTACAAGAATTGACACAGTCTTTGCCATTGCTTTAGTTGTTGTAAAGCGATACATTATTTGCATTTTCTGTATTGCATATACATTGACACTGCCAATGTAATGTGCCAAAAATGTCCCTATGTTTTTTGTTTTGTTTTTTAATCAGCAAATCTTCTACCGATTGGAAAAAATAAAGTTTCTTCTTTTTATCTGGAATATTTTAGACAAGTTATTGGCAGCAGCTAACATTTACTGTCAGTGTAAATATATATGAAACCTAATTTAATGTTAAACAAGCGCTTACAAATGCCCCAAAAGTCCGTGTAGGAAACTGCAAATACTCCAAAAGTACAGAGCAAGCCCTCTTACTGTCTTGATTCTCCAAAACATGACTTTTTCTGCACTGACCCGCTCCGCTGAACTCACCTGGTGCAGGAGGAAGAGCAGCAGTATTTGCACGGCTCTCATCTTTTTGACTGACTTCGGAACTAATTCACAATGAACGACGCTTAAATCCTCTCTGGCGCTCCGGGGAGAGGCACATGGCGCTCGCACATCGCTTCTTTTTCACCTACAATAAAACACAAGGCATTACGTTCCACTCAAATTGAATAAAACTGGCAAGAAACTTAAAACTTACCGCTTTAAAATGGCACTTCACTTTGCGCAGTCAGTCATGCTTGTCCAATCCACTTCGAGCTCCTAAAATCCCGTGTAAGTTTGTCTTCTTTGAATATTACTCCTTGAAAATCAGTGTTTACTGCCAAACTTCTACAGAAAACAACAAGATAAAGTTGAGGACGGAAGCGAAAGAGTGTGTCTCATCCCTCGCAGTATCCTGTGGAACTACGCGCTCCGTATCCAGTTGTTGTCTGGTCTCACTCACTGCGCCTCGCTCTCCTCCTAGTGTCTTCTCTCAGTCGCCTCAGCGCTCACTCCCCACATCTCCTACTGTTATCCACGCGCGTATGGTGTTGGTAGACGGCTCAGTTATCTCCACTCTATGGTTATATCACGTCAAATGTAAGAAATTGTCACGTGAGTTCCGTTTGTGGCGCAAACTCTAGTGTTGAACCTTCCCAAAAATGTGACCTAACCGAGCGCAAACCATTACGCACGGGTTAATCATAAAAGAACACCACACAAACACACACACACACACACACACACAGACACACACATCACATCATACTAGGAATTTATTGAAGGTAAAATACAGTGGGAAACATTATTAAATCTCACTTGACCCAGTGACTAAGTGATGTAATAGAGCTGTACAGTGCAGGAAAGTACTAAAACATAAGTGATTCGTGAATAGGCCTACATTAAATATTGTCATTGCCCACAGTATCTCAGAGATTAAAGTTTATTTTACTTTTACTGATTCCTGTAGTTAACACAAACACGTAATGCATAGAGAACACCGTCAAAGTATTGGAAATATAGGCTATATATGGACGAGCACACAGTCTTGGGCTTAGTCAGTCTCCAATGTTATGCCCATCACTTCCATCACTGCAAATGAAGAAGCAACCATTCTGTTAGTTTTCTACAATGAATTTTTTCAACTTTAGCTATTAGATCTGCGTATTCCTGTGATTGAGCTGTCTTGTGCTAAGAGGTCATTCATGACACTCATACCTGATACCTGCATTTTGAGATAATGAGAGTGTATAGGTCTAGGCTATATAATGTTGAGTGATGTCATTTTAGGACAAAAGTGTATCAATAACGAACGACAAAAAGAAAGACAAAGAACTGTATGCTGAAGTCTAAGATTCGCCAACAGGATTTTTCAGCCTTGTTACCTGCAAATCACGCAGCTCTGGTGACATCTAGCGGTGAAACTAAAGCAGTTCGTGTAAAACGCATCGAGTGGCTTAAAATAACAGCCTTCAGCGCCTCAGTAAAATTATATCTTGATCTACATTAGAAAAATGTTTATAAAAAAAAAAAAAAAAAACATAGGATCACTTAATGTTTCATATAGATAATATTAGAATTAAAGGTGACCTATGTAAATTTTCTGGTTAGCAATCTGCTTCATATTGTCTCCACTGAGAAGTTGTTGTTTTGCCTGATATGTTTCACAAAATGGTATTAACCGCATCTTTTTGCATTTATTGCTCAAAAATACACTGAAAACCATGCATTTTTACTATGAGTAGAGCCACCTCATTTGTCTGTGGACCCTGATGCGGTCCTACGCTTGTTTCCATGAGCTAGATGTTGAATACCAACTGTGGAATGTTCTTGGCAAAGTATCTCATAACAAAGTTATTTAGTACACCTTTAAGATTAGGGGATGCATGAATTTCAAATTGCAATGTGCTTTAAAAATAAGGGACTATGAATATTGCTCAAATGAAAAACAGGCTTAGATCCTTTAAATGCAATCTGATTTTATTCACTTTATTCATAAGCGTAAACACAAAACGGAATATATGTTGTACTTGAGTGCAAGTCAGTCACATTGTTTCACACATCTATTGTATTCTGTAATGGTATGGTAATATATAAAGCAACAGCATATGCAACTAATGTAAACATTGACATCAAACAAGCCTTGCCAAATCAAATGCACTTTTGATTGCACTGATTACACTGATTACATAAAAATAGTACTTAACTGTATTAGGTAGTGCTCTTTGCAACAAAACTCTAAACATGAATAGTTTGCTATAAAGCTTCCTTTCTGTATCTTCACAGTAGACTTATGCATGGATGAGGATGCAGCTTAGGGTGCTGTCGAACATAATCTTTCCATCTTTCTGAGTGCTGCACTTGTTCTTTAGCACATTCAAGATGGCCTCCTTGAGTTCTGGGGTGAAGGACTCATGGAAGTCGTCTTTGGCTGTCATGAAGTTGAGCAGATCACAGCCTAGTTTACTCTTTGGGTTGAAGCACTCCGAGATGTCAAAGGCATTAGGAACTGGGTGCTCATTGTATTTTAGGCCCAGTTTGTCGAGACAGGCCTTCACCTCTCCAGATGAGCGGTACTCAGTGATTGTGTGAGTGCATAGGTCTTTCTTATGGGTCTTCCACAGAGTGTCCCAGCCTCCGTTGGCTACAGAAGACAAAGCATTATAGAGAAAATTACATTAAAATTATAATTAAATTATTGTTTTTAAATGTGTACAGAACAAGGAAAGCAAAAAGGAAGGAAACTGAATGGCCCCAATATTGTAAAAAAAAAAAAGAAAAAAAGATTGCATTAAAATGTTAGGTCAGTGGCCATCATAACTAACTGTAATTGTATAGTATTGGTAGTTAGGTTGCAACAATTTATTATTATTATTCTTACAATACAATACCATTTTTTATTTTTATCTTATCTGATAGCACTCTGGAGTAGTGACAGGAAACATTGGGTTAGTTTGGAGGGAAAGACTTTCCACTAATTGTACAACAGATTCATGGCTTTCTCAATAGATAAATGTAATATGTGGAATACTACAGTTTTACTACCATCCATTCATTTTCTTACGATTATCTGGGGCCGGGTTGAAAGGGTAGATGTCTAAGCAGGGACTCCCAGACTTCCCTCAACACAGACACTTCATCTATCTCCTACAGTGGGACCCCAAGGCGTTCCCAGGCCAGCTGAGAGACATAGTCCCTCCAACATGTCCTGGGTCTTCCCTGGGGCCTCCTCCCAGTGGGACATGCCTGGAACACCTCCCCAGGGAGCCCTCCAGGAGGCATCTGGAACATATAGCTGAGCCTCCTCTGCTGACTCCTCTCAACAGTGGCTCTACTCGACCCTCCTCCTATGTAAATGAGCTCCTCACCCTATCTCTAAGGATATAGCTTATCTGTGATCTTGTCTTTTCGGTCATTACCAAACTCTCATGACCATAGGACTCCAAGCGTGCTGTAGCTCGAGTGCTCGCAGAGGCAAAAACTCAGGGTTGGGAGGAGTTCAGAGAAGCCATCGAGGGAGACTATTGGTCGGCTGCAAAGAAATTCTGGCAAACGTGCATTGCCTCAGGAAGGGGAAGCAGTGCTTCAACAAAACTGTTTACAGTGTGGGTGGAGAGCTGCTGACCTCAACTGGGAATGTCATCAGACGGAGGAAGGAATACTTTGAGGATTTCCACAATCCCACTGTCACATCTTCTGAAGAGAAAGCAGAGACCTGGGAGTCGGAGGCCTGAGTTACTGAGGTGGTTGGCAAGCTCCTACGTTGCAAGGCTCCAGGGGTGGATGAGATCGCCCTGAGTATCTAAAGTCTCAGGAGATGCACCCTCTCTCTCTAAAGTGTTGTGGGACTGTCTTGACACTCACGTGGCAGTCAGGGACAATGCCTCTGGATTGGCAGACTGGGGTGATGGTCCCTCTGTTTAAGTAGGGGCTCCTGGAGGGTGTGTTCCAACTACAGGGGAATCACACTCCTCAGCCTCCCCAGTAAGGTACCCTCTCCAGGGTACTGGACAGTTGAACCTTGGATTCAGGGGGAGCAGTGTAGTTTTCATCCCAGTCGTGAAACACTGGACCAGCTCTCCATCGGGTGCTTGAGGGTTCATGGGAGTTTGCCCAACCAGTCCACATGTGCTTTGTTGATCTGGAGAAGGCATTCAACCATGTCCCTCGTGGTGCTCTTTGGGTGTTGCTCTGGGGTTATGGGGTCCGGGGCCCTTTGTTAAGGGCTGTCTGGTCCCTATATGAACAGAACAGAAGCTGTGTTTAAGTTGCCGGCAGTAAGTCAGATCTGTTCCCGGTGCATGTTGGACTCCGCCAGGGCTTCCCTTTGTCACTGGTTCTGTTCATTGTTTTTATGGACAGGATTTCTAGGCGCAGTTAGGGGTAGGAGGAGGTCGGGTTCAAGGACCACAAGATCACATCTCTGCTGTTTACAGATGATGCTGTCCTGATGGCTTCATCGAACTAGGACCAGCAGCATGCACTGGGGCGGTTTGCAGCCCGGTGTCAAGTGGTTGGGATGAAAATCAGGTTCTCCAAGTCCAATGCCATAGTTCTCGACCAGAAAAAGGTGCCCTCTCCAGGTGGGTGCAGAGTCCCTACCTCAAGTTGAAGTATCTCGTGGTCTTGTTCACAAGTACATTTTTACTACTACATTCTAATTTCATTTTTTTGTTAAAGGCTGCCCCAGTATATATCATGGTGTTGTATTATTCAGAAAATAACATTTCCTATTTTGGATTTATTAACTACTATTTCATTATAATTACATTCTAATTACGAGAAATTGCCCATTGACTGATTTGTTTTAATGACAAAGTTTTGATTGCACTGTACTGTATAAAGGATATTAAGATAACTTCCTCATAGCCTCCTACGCACCCAATTGTTAGTTAAACATTACTCACCTGTTTCAACAATAACCATAAGTCGTCCATTCTCTTTCAAAAGTCCATGGTAGAACTGAATTGTCTCGGCCAGGTCACCCACATAATAGATCATCTATAAATCAAATGAATGATGATTAGGAGCAATTAGTCCACGTAACAAAGCTCACGTTTTGTGTGTTGCCGAGAGTTCACTTGTGGTCATTTGGGCTGTGCCAATTTAAGTCCAAAGGTTAAACGCTTTTTAAAGCAAATCATTTTACATGACATGCAAAACAAGAAATGAATGGCACAGGGAGTGGTTGCATGGATCGTCTGTCGTCAATGAATCTATTCTTTCAGCTAAGGCCCAGTATTCTATAGAAAACTCTGATGACTAAATCCCAGTGTAGTCCTGATGTATGATGACTTGCTTGTTTGGTCCTGTTTTAGTCTTGGTTTAGTCTACATCTAATCCAGGTTTAGTTCTGGGTTTAAGCAGAGTTCAGTTTTGATGTGTTCTATATGCAAGTGAGTGCACCCATACTTAAATGCATATGTCCTCCATAGTTTTACTTTTACCTGAATCATGTGGATAAAGTCAAACTTCTTGACAGGCTCCACTGATTTGACTTGCTTCACATAGTCCTCACTTGACATGATGTGCCAGTGGAACTGGACATTCTTCAGGCTGGCCGTCTTAGCTACCAGCGCTGTGACAGTACAACATGTGAATATATATATGTACATATACATACATACATACATACATACATACATACATACATACATACATATATATATATATATATATATATATATATATATATATATATATATATATATATATATATATATATATATATATATATATGTATATGTATATATATATATATGTATATATGTATATGTATAAGAGATTTACCTTTAAAGTTGTCAGTGAGCTGAGTACTGCCCTCCACTACATCTGAAGTCATTTGGATACTGGGCAATGTGGACTGGAGCAATGTCAATATCTGGACATCCACCTGACCTGCAAACAAATCAAAATATATACAAACAAAGAGATGATGAAATACAGCCTAAAAGTCCTGACATTTTTAAAACATCTATTTAAATAGACCAACAAGTCTTATGTTTCACACAGGTTTCATGATGATAAATGTTCAACATAAAAATATGATTTTAAAATATTCCTAATGTTCAAGATGATGTGTATTCAAACTAACCAATTTCAGCTGCTCAGTATTTTAACGAGGCATGCCACGACTTATCCAGTCAGACTGGAACATGGGAAAGCCACGGACAGTGATATATGATAAATAAACCATATGGCATGGAACTGAATGGAGATTAGATGATAAGCCGCTTGGTGCCTGACAAACTAGTTTTTTGCAGGCAGATCCTGCTATTCATGTTCCACCCCAGTAGAGTTCTTTTTCTCAAAATGATTTTATTAAAACAGCATCTGAGTATGGTCACATACAACTAATCCAAATGAAGTATTACATACCTCCACCACTTCCCACCCCCAGCACATCCAGGCTGCTTTTACCTGCTGCAATTCTGCAAAAACACAGCAGCAACATGCAGGAACTCTTTAAAGCAGCATTATGTGACTTTACATCTCGAAATACAGAGTGCATAATGTATCAAACAACTGATATATTTATCTTCTTAACAGATGTATTGCATCTAACAAACTTGTCTGTTTTCTCACAAGGAACTCATCAAAATGTAGATACAAGGGAATGCTCATTCATATTTTCTATAAAATTCTGTTTCTATAAAATGATAAGTTATATATATTTTTTTAAAAGGCCTTTACATCAGTCTCCGTGGTAACGTTTTTTCCTGGGACTGCAGAGGAGAGTCCGACCTATAATTGAACCTCAGACTGAGGAGGAGCAGTGTGGTTTTGGTCCCGTTTGTGGCACACTGGCCCAAGTCTATACTCTCCATCAGGTGCTCAAGGGTTCATGGGAGTTTCCCCAACCAGTCCACATGCTGCCAGGGGTTCATAGGTCACCTGACTCAGAAGCTATTGAACAAATTCACTGATTTTCTATGAAAGAAATCACTGAAAAGACCATAAACGGTTAATTCTGAAAAACAAAAGGTGTGTGTGATATCTGGAGACTAGAGCTATTACTGTATAATTACTTAGTTTGAAGTTCCTAGACCATCTGCCTTAAAAGCTATTGACAAAAAATCTCAGATTCTCGAGAGACAAAAATCCTGAAACTTCCACAAAGGGTTAAGAATACAAAAGGTGTGCGTTACACCTGGGAATAGGACTGCTATACTGCTATACTGTCACCTGACTCGGAAGCTACTGAAAAAAGGCTACATTAATTGATTAACCATATAAAATTCTTTAAAACAATCGAAAATATCACGTGTTTTATAAAATATGCGTACACAATACATTTAACATATTTTTCATTCGTTTGAAGTATTTATTTATTTATTTATTTATTATTATTATTATTATTATTATTATTATTATTATTATTATTATTATTATTATTATTATTATTATTATTATTTAGTTTTGTTTTTTTTATTACCACGGTTGATGTGTGATAATCCCGAGCCCGCTGCGCTCGAGAGGACGGGGCACAGTCAGTGAAACCTTCCGCTGTTGCTGCAAAGGCAAATATCCAGCGTTTAAAGTGAAACCAACTTTTCCGCGGTTAGTTTGTTGTTCTTTTCTTTGCAAATGCTCGAATTTGTGCATTAGACATCTATTCGAGTAACAGTTTCTATAATCTTGGCCTATAGTTATAACTTCAAATTCTTCCAAAAGTGTTTTTCTTCTTAAAACCCGAAACCATTCCCTCTAATAAGTGCTTGCATACACTCAAGCGTGTCTTAGTGTATAAATGTAAATGCACTTGAGCCAGGGGTTGCTGTGAAATGTCTCCGTTATGGTTACCTCTTGAACTCTCCAGGCAGGACGCTGTTGACGCACTGCAGGATGGCTTGGTGCTCTCCAGAGTGCTCCAAATAAAAGTTAAAGCTCTGGACGCAGCAGTCTTGGTAGCACGTCTCGGTCTTTTCCGCAGCCATATCTGTTTCTTGAAGCGTTTTTAAACACAAGGAACCTTCAGTACCTTCCACTTCCCTCTTTCTCTTGTCTGTTCAACAAGTCTGAGTGAACACGGCTGGCGTATGACCTCTCTTTCAGGTCGCTCTCTCAGCGCTCCTCCCTCTCCCTCTCTCCCTCCTCCTAATTTAGTTATGAAAGGGCGTTACGCAATGATCAGAATGAACCTCTGTCTACTCCATAGCAGCTGCAAGAAAAAGCACAGTATAAGATCTAGTCTACGTTGTCTAACTTTTGTACAATGTACCAACCCTCAAGACATTATAGCCATTATAGTGCATATTAAAATACTCCCAATTAGCCTATAAATAAGTGAAAAGCTATGGGCTTGCAATACCTTTCACGAATCACTCCTCTTTAGGCTAATGGCTGGTAAATCACCTGGGGCAATCATTTTAGGTCATGTGCATTGAATGATATCATTATAGTTACTAAGGACAATTACTTATATTTTGGGATGTGTGTGATAACGGGAGACTAGGACTACTGTAATAACTTGAGTTTGGGGTTCCTATGCCAATCTGCCTTAGAAGCTCTTGAAAAAAAATAACACATTTTCGAGGGAACAAAAATCCACAAAAAGTCCACAAAGGTTTAATTCTGTTAACCAAGAGGTGTGCACAATACCTGGAGACTAGCACTACTATAATTCCTTGGTTTGGGGTTCGTAGGTCACCTGCCTTTGAAACTATTGAAAAAAATCACTGACTTTCTATGGCAGAAATTCCCGAAAAGCCCATAAAGGGTTATTCTGGAAACCAAAAGATGTGCATGATATCTGGGGAATAGGACTACTGTAATAACATGGTTTGGAGCTTCTATGTCACCTGAACTGGAAGGTATTGAAAAAATAAAAATACCTTAAAACTCAGTGGAAACTGTGGAAATAAAGTGCACTTGTTTTTGTCTGAGAGCTTTTGAAACTTCAGTTGGCAAACATTTTGCAGAAGAGCTATATTCAGGTAAAATGAACCACTGGAACCACTCCTCCTCACCCTGCGCAGATGCTCTCAATGTTTTTGTCCATGCCCGGGACCTCTACCAGAGGCCTGGGAGTTTGCGGGTTCTGCACAGTATCTTTGCTGTTCCTAGTACTGCACTTTTCTGGACTGAGATGTCTGATGTTTGTCCTGGGATCTGCTGTAGCCACTCCTCCAATTTGGGGGTCACTGCCATGAGTTCTCCAATGGCCACGGGCACCAGTGATGCCTTCACCTTCCAGGCCTTCTCCTGCTCTTCCTTGAGCCCTTGGTATTTCTCTAGTTTCTCATGCTCCTTTTCCTGATGTTCCCATCGCTTGGTACTGCAATGTCCACCACAACGGCTTTGCTCTGTTGTGTTCATGTTCCTTTTTCCTGATGAAAAACATATAAAACATTAAATCAGCACCTTAAAGGGCATTATTTACACATAGCTCCCATAGGTTCCTGAGCTCAGCCTCCTCTGGTGGTCTGGCCTCCACAGCACACTGCACTGACCAAACCCAGTGCTCAGAGCTCCTGTGCTCCAGTTTAAGGATGTGTACAGAACTGAAACCACTGAACTGGAACACAGCGCAGGGCCCAAAGACGCTGGGACGAGGCCTATGTGTCATAGCCCCTGATTGGAACAGGCAACAGGAGATGCATATGTCACTGCACACCTCTTTTTTTTTTTTTTTTTATGAAAATGTTGTATGATATTGCAATATTGTTATCAAATGTTCACAGATTTACAATAAATTTTATTTCATCAACTATATCCATCATGATATATTCTAAAACCCATATATGATGGCCAATTTTAGCTGATAGGCCTGGCCCGATTTGAAGACTTTAAGATAAACTGAAACACCATCAAAATGTTTTTTTTCCCTTCTTTCTTTCTTTCTTTTTCTTTTTTTTTTTAAACTATAGGTTAGCTACACAGACAAAATTACATCTATTGGCTCCAAGAGTCACTACATGTATTACGTATCAGTTATGTGTACTGTAACTGAATTTTCAATTTTAGTTATGAACCTTATAGTTTTCAAGTTAGACAGTCCTGCTAGTGCACAGTGTCACTGTTCTGCTCTGCATGTGATATCTGGCTCCTCCCACCACAGGCAGAACACACCAATCAAATCTTGTGATGGTTCAGTTTATCTGACTTCACCTTACAACCCATTTTGCAGTTGTATCAAAGCCCTGGGAGTTGCTGTAGCTATTGGACGCAGATTGTTGTATTATCCCAAAAATCCAAAAGATGGCGCTAAAACTCCACAAATTTTTGAGTCTTCTTGCGACGTTGCCTTTTGTTATTTTTGTATTGGATGTACATTGCCAAACCTCTTCATGAAGTAGACCCTGATAAACTGAAGTCCTGTATCTTGGTTAGAAAATCCAAGAGCCGCTCTCCGGTCTCGCCTCCTTCAGTGACACATTCAGTGATGTCTACATGAGACTGCAGCTCATAGCTCTTCATGTCTGCAGTGGGCACAGATGGAGAAGTGTGCCATCCCTATGAGAGGCACAACTGGTTGCGGAGAGCTTTGGAGATCACTATCTGAGTGCTCACCCCTGAAATGCACAAATAAATAAATGCACAATGCTATTTTGTGAATAATGTTTCATCATTTGTCCCAATAACCTCAAAAGATGAGTTTGGTCTGTAAGCAGTGATCTGGAGATTGGTCAGGGTTTCGATCTTCAATTACCCCTTATATTCTCCTCACCATTTGATAAGTATTTTGGAAGACAGCCCCTCAATGCTTGTTCAAGAAAGGTCCAGCCACATACAGTGTTTCCTGGTAGGTCTGACCGATGTCAATAAAATAGAATTGTGATCTGATGCCTGTGACGATATACATTGTTGGTGATATCTGCACCATATCTTTTGCCTTTAAGAACCAAGTCAAAGTGTACACACCTAGTTCCTGGTAGTGCAAATGGAAAATTGAAGGTGGGAGAATGTGACATTTTCACTTATCTGCCGCTAAGATAATCAGGAGCGTTCCATTCTTCTTGACAAGACTTTGAAAGAAGCTGATGGTGGCTCCAGGATCCTTCACATAATACAGCATCTGTGGACAGACAGAGCACTGGTCAATCAGGGAGCACCTTATTATAATGCTGGACTATGTTATTTATTTTTATTTTAGCTTATGACAGAAGTTAGGATATTCACCTTCTGGTTACCATGTTTACAAGTAGTGCAACAAAGAAGAATACAATACCTTATTTACATCTGTGCTAAAAAAAAAAAAAAAAAGGAAGAAATATTTTGCACATAATGCAAATATGCATTGCATATTTGCATTGTCTGCTTACACACCTGCTCATACACACACATGCACAACAATAGTTAAATGGCCTGTACCTAAGCCCGTCTTGATAACGACTATATCAACTTATCGTTCAATATATGAAAGTTGGAACTGTATATTTATCGTGAGTACTTTTTCTTTGCAGAAAGTTAGCAGATTTTGGGTATTTTCTTGTAATGCGATAAGATTTGAGCTGTGGCGGGGTGAGTAAGTCCCTTTTATGGCTAATTATTGGTATTTATTTGTTCTTTTAATAAAAGTCTATTTTAAAATGGTTTACTGGGATTATCCTGCATTATTTAAATCTTAATTAGTGGCATTCAGGAGTTTTAACATTATTGTTTATCACATTGTTTATATTTCTCTATAACAATATATCGTGCTTCAAAATTTGTTGCAGCGACAGGTCTACCTGTACCTGATTTTATTTTATTCTTAACAATAAATGCTCTTTACATCATGCATTGTATGACCAAATAAAAACAAAATTGAGAAAGTAAAATATAATCTATTAATTTTATATAGCATTTTCTTAGCTAATAACCTATGCTAGTGATGGGACTTTCAGCTCTTTGAGGGGATCTGAATCTTTTGGATCTGTTCATTTCAAAGAGCCGTTCAAAAGTCTGGCTCTTTTATTATTTATATGACAAAAGCCAACCAATTAGTTTAACAACAAACTAATTCCAGAGAGAAATGACCAAGACTAAGAATGCTTTAAAATGGTTCAAATTGAGAGTGGGAGTGTGTTTACTATTTTAAATTATGCATAATCGATTATGCATAATTATCTGTCTCATAATATAATCTAAAAAAAATAAATAAATAACTGTTATTATGATGTCAAATATGTTTTTTTGTGCTCAAAGCTCTCATGTATGTCGCCTGCTTCTGCTTCTGTGTGGATTATTGTGTTGGTTCAGTGTTAATCAGTGTAAAAATATATACAAAAAATGAGAAAGAACATAAGACATGTGACCAATCCTCATAATATGTAATTCATTATTTAATTACTTTTTTTAAAAATGTTTTTAAAAAAAATAAATACATTTTTTCCCAACTATTCAATTCAATTCAATTTCAGTTCAATTTATTTTTGTAAAGCCCAAAATCACAACAGCAGTCACCTCTTAGGGCTGAACATGGGAGCTGAAAATCAACAACAACAACAATGATCTTGAATGATGTATGTGTATCCTTGTTAAAGTAGCCTCATGCTAACCAAACATGGGGATCAGAACACGACTTGGTCAGTGAGTGATCACCATAAATGCCTTACCAAAGCCAGATTCGAGCAAGACAAGACAAGACAGCCGACGAGACAGTCACTATCACAGCAACAACATCAGGCTGGAGACATATAAGGGAACAACTGCAGAACTCTATCCCAGACAGTTGTTTCTGTGTCTGTACAATATCACAGCAGCGGAAGGGACTAAGTGGGCGAGGCTAAAGGTTTAAACGAAAACATGTTCCTGATTCATGGTTTGAAATGTGCTACTAAACTGTGTATGGTGTTTTAAGAGTTTAAGAGTATTAGCAGTTCTTATGCAAAATAGGCATATTTGCAGCTTTCAAAAACATCTAAATCTGCCTTCAGTGGCCCCTCCAATTTCCAGCAGTTGGTGACATCACGCACCTCTGGCCTGATTAAAGCCAAGTATTTCTGATTGCAAAGACCTGGCTGGGGTCCAGGTACTCCCAAGAAAGTAGCTCTATTTGAAATGTGATTGTGACCAGAGTTTAGGCAATTAGTCCCACTTTAACATCCACCATGGGTCCTCTATATGTTTCAAAGTCAAAGTCAAGTCAAAGTATACTTTATTGTCAATTCGTTATGTAAAAAAACATTACACAAGGACTGAAATTTCGTTCCACCAAACTCCAGATGTGCAATTTGACTAAAAAAAAGAACTCACATACACGCGCGCACACACACACCCACAGCATAAAATGTATACATGCATCAACAATAACAGACATAGACAATCTACAACATATTGTGGTAAAATAAGATGTGCAATATATAAGGTGCAAAAGGTGAAAGTGCAATTGCAATTATAAAGTGCGAGAGTGCTGAGCTGCCTGACATTATTATATGTAAAATTGGTTTAGATGTCTCTGACAGTAACAAATGTTCATGGTATCTACTTCAATGTGTTGATCAGTCTGATGGCTTGTGGAAAGAAGCTGTTTCTGAATCTATTTGTGTGGCACCGCATGCTGCAGTACCGCCTACCGGATGGTAGGAGGGAGAACAGTTTATGTGCTGGATGGGTGGTGTCCTTGATAATGTTGATGGCCCTCTTGGAGCAGTGTGATGTGTATAAGTCCTGGATGGCTGGTAGTGGTGATCTAATGATCTTTTCAGCAGTCCTCACCACCCTCTGTAGAGCCTTCCTGTCCGCCACCGAGCAGCTACCGTGCCAGACAGAGATGCTGCTGGTGAGGATGCTCTCGATAGTACCCCTGTAGAAGGTGATGAGTGCAGAAGTGGGGAGGTTTGCTCTCTTCATCCTGCGCAGGAAATGAAGGCGCGTTTGTGCTTTTTTGACTAGGGAGGTGGTGTTTGTGGTCCATGTTAGGTTGTTTGTAATGTGCACTCCCAGAAACTTTGTGCTTTGCACAGACTCCACAACACTGTCATTGATTAAGAGTGGGGTGTATGTACTGTGTTTTTTCCTAAAATCCACAATTATTTCTTTTGTTTTGTTGACATTGAGGTGTAAGTTGTTTCTGTCACACCAGTTGATGAGTTGATGCACCTCTTCTCTGTATGCCGAGTCGTCATCGTTGCTGATGAGGCCCACCACTGTTGTGTCATCAGCGAATTTGATGACGTGATTCGATGTGAATCTGGCACAGCAGTCGTGGGTCATGAGTGTGAACAGCAGTGGAGACAGCACGCATCCCTGAGGAACCCCGGTGTTAATGATGGTGGTCTCTGAGGAGTTTGTACCGACTCTTACTGTCTGTGGTCTGTTGGTGAGAAAGTCCAGGATCCAGTTGCATAATGAAGTGCTGATGCCCAGTGTGCTCAGTTTGGTCACCAGGTGTTGTGGGATGACCGTGTTAAAAGCGGAGCTGAAGTCAATGAACAGCATCCGTACGTGACAGTTTTATTTTTCCAGATGCGCCAGGCATAGGTGTAGTGCTGTTGCTATGGCGTCATCAGTGGAGCGTTTGGGGCGATAAGCAAACTGGTATGGATCCAGGGTAGTGGGAAGGCTGGATGTTATGTGAGCCTTAACCAACCTTTCAAAGCACTTCATCATAATTGAAGTGAGTGCTATGGGTCTGTAGTCATTTTAGTGATGAAGCTGGAGATTTTTTCGGCAGTGGTATGGATGATGGTGGTAGTTTTTGAAGCTCTCTGGAAGGATGGCTTGGCTCAGAGAGATGTTAAAAATATCTGTGAGGACTCTGTGAGTGAGTCAGCACAGTCTCTGAGCACACGCCCGGGTATATTGTCCGGACCTGCAGCTTTCCTGGGGTTCACCTTGAGTAGGGTCCTCCGCACGTCCGCTGGTTCCAGTTGGAATGCTGTATTTTCTGAGCCAGTGGGGACTTTTGTCGGTGTGGTGGTGTCGTTTTCTTCAAACCGGCTGAAGAAGATGTTTAAGGAGTTGAGGAAGTCTGTGTTATCCTCACACGGCAGGGGGGTTGGTTTGTAATCCGTGACTGACTGGATGCCTTGCCACATTCGTCTGGAATCTTTTGTGTCCCTAAAGTGAGAGTGGATTTTCTGTCCATAGGCCCGCTTGGCTGCTCTCACGCCCCGGTGCAGGTTGGCCCTGGTTGATCTGAGGGCGTCTTTGTCCCCATGCTTGAAAGCAGCATTGCGTGCTCTCAGGAGCTCCCGTACCTCCTTGGTGAACCACGGTTTGTCGTTTGCTCGTACAGTGATATTCTTGGTGACAGTAACATCGTCCATGCATTTGGATATGTATCCAGTCACAGACTCTGTGTACTCATTAAGGTTGATGTGCTGGTTGGTAGTGGCCGCCTCCCTGAAAACAGACCAGTCCGTGAGGTCAAAGCAGTCCTGAAGAGCTGAGATGGCTCCCTCTGGCCATGCCCTGATCTGCTTCACAGCTGACTTGCTCCTGGTTAGCAGTGGTCTATAGACTGGAATTAGCATTACAGAGAGGTGGTCTGAGCTCCCCAGGTGAGGATGGGGAACAGCTCTAAATGCTTGTTTAATGTTTGTGTAGACCTGGTCGAGAGCGTTCTCTCCCCTGGTCGCAAAGTTCACATGTTTGTGGAAGTGTGGAAGTACAGTCTTTAGATTGGCCTGGTTAAAATCGCCCGCAATTATGCAAACCGAGTCCGGGTTTGAGTCCTGTAACGAGCTCACAGACTGATACAATATAGCCAGTGCGTCCTTAGTGTTTGCGCTGGGCGGAATATAAACAGCTGTGATGTTAACGGCAGTAAATTCTCTTGGCAAATAAAATGGGCGACATCTAAGCGTTAGGAATTCAATGTCCACAGAGCAGTGACTTGAGACAACTACAGCGTTTGTGCACCAGTTGTTGTTAATGAAGATACACACACCACCTCCGCGAGATTTACCGGTGCTGGCGTGGTCCCGGTCCGCCCGAAATGTTGTCAGTCCATCCACCTGGATAGCACTGTCCGGAACGGTGTGGGTGAGCCACGTCTCGGTCAGAATGATGGCGTTGCATTCTCTCACTCTTCTCTGTGTAGTTAAATCCAGTTTGAGGTAGTCAAATTTATTTTCCAGTGAGCGAACATTGGATAGCAGAATAGATGGAAGTGTTGTCCTGTGAGGGTTAGCTTTTAGCCTAGCACTGACACCAGCTCGACAGCCCCGCTTGCGAGGTCTAGCGCATCTCTTGCGGCGCATACTAGCTTCCATGCTAGCTCCCACACCCCGCTGGTCTGGCCGGCGCAGGATGCCTAGCTCGCAGAGTGTTTTGCAGTCCAAGACTAAATTAACTCCTGAAAGATCTTTTGTGGAGTTGTTGTACTGTAGTCTAAGTAATGAGCTCTTATTGTAAGGGATTCTTGCTGAAGATTGTGACGGTACAGACGACATATTTAACATAAAACGCACATCGTTATCGGGAGCTGGTGTGGCCGCTGCCGTACAGGGCTGGTGTGGCCGCTGCCGTACAGGGCGCCGCCATTAATTCTCGATGATTACAATGTGATTTTTGCCATTTAGCTCAAAAAATAGAGTGAGAAGAAGAAAAACTCCCACCTCCTGTATCTCTTTCGAATACCTCATATGAATGGCATGCACACAGACCTGGACCATGTGGATAAAGTGCATATGACAGATTAGACATTTCACTAAAATATATTTGTGTGATTATATTATAGCATTCCACAGATAAGATAGATAAGATGATAAGAATCCTATATCTTTGTAGAGTAATGTCTGAGCTGTACAGAAATGTGGGCTAAAAGTGGGCAATAATCTCACAGTAATTTAATTTAATTTCACACATTTGTTTGTTTCATTTCCCATAATTTTTCAATAACCAACTAAACGGCTAGACACAACTATTACGGGTTTGCTTTATTTAGTCTTTGTTTAGATATAGTTATTTTTTAAGTTAAATATCACACATACACAAGTTACTTTCAAGATATTTTATTTGGTTAAACCTATTCATTTCAGTTATATAATTCAGTTAAACATATCCACATTCATTACTTACCCGGGTCTCCACATGGCCTAATGTCGACCATTTTTAGAGCCTTTGGGTGAAGTCCAGGGCCGCATCATGTGGAGGGGAGAACTGGTTAAAGTTCCTTTTTGTTTCAGTTTCTTTGTGTATTTTCAGTCTTTCAGTGTATAGCCTTCTTTAAAACATTTTTGTTAAAGGGACTTAGGCCCTCATAAATTAAGCAGTTAGCCTGATATACTGCTAAAGTTAAAACCTAGTCATGTGCACGTGGTTGTGATGCACATTTCATTTGAGTTGTATGAACAGTTTAGGTTGTTTTCTTGAGCCATTTTGCATTTCAACCAGAATCATCATTTTAAAAATTCAGTCACTTTTTAATTCAGTCTGCCTCCTCCATCTGCTTTGACCACATCGGGCCAGCTTCCCTTCATAAATAATCACATATTTCCCCATATAATTCAACTATTGTCAACTCCGTCAGACACACGAGAGATTTATTCCAATCCAACTAAATTCCTAACTTGTAATCTATGTTGTAATAAGGCTCATTTACCATTATATCCAATATTAAAACAACAGCTAGAACCTGAACTCACCTGAACTGACTGAAAGACCTTCTCACCTCACGTTACCTGAGCAGAGCAAAGGCAATAGTCTCACAAAGTGGCACCTGCCCAACAGTTATCAGATCTGTTACCATCAGGAAGGCATTAAAGATTGATGATAACACACACAAGGCTAATTTTTATTTTATTTTTTTCCCAACAGCTATATTTAAATAATCCCTTGTCATTGCTGTGAGTATTAATTTTATTTTTAAATGAAATACTTTGTTTGAAAAGAAGGAGAACCTTTGGCTAGTACAGCCATTACTTATTTTGATAAAATTTCACAACCCAGGAGTCTTTTAAGGAACAGTTCATTGCTTGTTTGTTTTTTTTTTAGGTTTTTTTTTTGTTTTGTTTTTTTTTTATTCAGTCCTCCATTTAAAATAATTATATATTTATGCTTTTTAATTTTATCTGGTCAGTAGTCCATATAAATTTGAACATGGTTTTGACAAAAGGTTTAAAAAACTTAACCCTTGGTGAAGGGAGAATCATTAATAAATACATAAATTGGGAAATAACCAAAGCAATTAACCAATGTAACCTTGTAATGTACCTTTGTACTCTTTGAGCATTCGCCCAACAAGGCTGTAAAATTCTATCATTTTTTCTATCTTCCTATTATAATTATGTTCAACACTTCAGTAGTTTCTTTAAAGTTTCTACTGACCCATTGGTTCATTTAATAGGAGCTGGGCTGTTTAAAAGGAAGTTGTTAGAGATCCAATTCTTAAAATATTATACTTCTCAAAATTGTGTCTCAATCCTGATAATTTTGAAAACCTATCTTTGAACAGAGGTACCACCCCAGCCATTCCATCAGTAGTAATCGCCAAGTCAACTTTATTTGTATAGTGCAATTTGTACACAAAGTAATTCAAAGTGCTTTACAGAATAAGAAAAACATTTAAATCACAATACAACAAATCAAAAAATAAATAATCATCATAAAGTTAACATTGAAAGAGAAGAGTACCGGATAAAAACCTTTCAGTCATATGCACAGCTAAACAGAACAGTTTTGAGCCTGGATGCAAACATTGTCAAAGTAGAAGCCTGTGTCAAATCTTCAGGAAGACTGTTCCTGGTTTCAGCTGCATAAAACTGAAACGCTGATTCCCCAACTTTAGTCCTGACTCTGGGCACCAGCAGGAGGCCGGTCCCTAAAGTCCTCAGAGTGAGAAATGGTTCATATGGCACTAACATGTGGGAGATGTACTTTGGTGCTAGGCCATGGAGAGACTTGTTCACAAGCAGAGCAGCTTTAAAGTCTTTTCTCTGAGGCCACTGGAGCCAGAGCAGAGGCCTGAGCTCAGGACTTATGTGCTCGTACTTCCTAGTTCTAGTCAGGACCCGAGCAGCAGCGTTCTGGATGTACTGCAGCTGTCTTAAGGCTCGTTTGGAGAGGGCAGTGAGCAGGCCGTTACAGTAGTCTAACCTACTGGAGACAAATGCATGGATAAGTCTCTCTAAGTCTGGTTTTGGCAGTATACCTTTGATGATTGATTTGATGTGGCTGTTAAAGTTTAAGTCTGAGTCCATTTTACTCTTAGATTTCTAGCCTGATTTGAAGGTTTTAGAGAGAGAGACTGAGACTTTCTCTATGTTTCTGTTGTTGTTTTGCATCCACACACGAGAGACATTTCCCAATTTCAACAAAGTACTCCATGTTCTCTATATAGGACATGAACCAGTTTAGTGTCGTCCCACTCAGTCCTCTAGTAAGAGGATCCCATGATCCACAGTGACAAAGGCAGCAATCAAATCTAACAGGACTTTGCCTGTATCAGAGTTCAGGCAGATGTCATTTGATACCTTCATAAGAGCAGTCTCAGTGCTGTGGTGGGGTCTAAAACCTCACTGGAAAACATTAAAGAAGTTTTTGGAGAAAATTGATACGGTGTAGGTAAACAACTTTTTTGAGGACTTTGCCTAAAAACGGCAGATTTGAGATTGGTCAGTAATTGTTCAATATTGTGGCATCAAGACTGCTCTTCTTTAGGAGAGGCTTGATAACCGCACTTTTCAAAGCTCTTGATGTTGATGTTTCAGATTGAAGTGACATGTTGACAAGCGAGTGGTAATAGGAAACTGTTGAGCACAGACTTCAGAAATCTTGCGGGTAACACATGGAGGCAGCATGTAGATGAACTCAGACAGGTGACAATCTCTGGGACAGTTTTGTCAGTTACAGGTGCAAAAAGATGCTCTGAACCTTGTCATTAAAGAATACTGCAAACTCATTGCACTTAGATGTGGAAATTAGTTCTAACCGCAGCGCAGCTGAAGGGTGTGTTAATCTGTTTACTGTTGCAAAACAGGGTGCAATAGTTGTTAATGCAACTTCCACTAATGTCAGAAAAATCCCTCTCTCTTGTTCTACATAAACATTGTACATGTACATCTTTTCTCTGTAAATCTCATAATGAACCTGGAGCTTTGACTTGCACCATTCCTGCTAGGCTCTCCGGCACTCCCTTTTCTGTGGTCCTCAGTCATCATTCCTCCATGACATCTATGACATTTGAAATATTTACTCCTTTTGTAATTAGCAGGTCCAGAATGTGCCCTGTTTTGTGGGTGGGCTCGCTGCCATGCTGAGTCAGACCAAAGGTTTCATGGACAGAACTGAGCTCTTTAGCGTTTCTGTCAAACACATTATCCACATGTACATTAAAATCACCTGTAATGACTAAATTATCGAAGTCTGTGCATACGACTGAAAACATCTCAGTAAAATCATCAATAAAACCCAGGCAGTCTGAAGAGGTTTTAAAGGAAACATACTCAAAAGATGAAAACACATCCAAATGATAACCTGTGAGTAACTAAATTATCTCCAAAAACTGCGCGCACACACCTCTTCCTTTTTTGTTTGCTCATAATAGTCCTTCTTCTTTGCTTCCCCAAATGCTGGAATTCAAAAAGTTTTGCTTCCGCAACTATGTAAACTGTGTTATACTTATGCTTAATATTACCTGTCAACTGCCTCAGGAGTTTGAACTTTGAACAGAACTTTGATCAATGGAAAGCTCATCTTCAACCAATTGTTCAAAGCACGCAGGAAGTCCTTTTGTCACATGCTAGTCCTAGTCCATAGTGTTTGTTATGGGCCAACTGTGACTAGTATAGATGTCCAGTAACAAAAGCTCACTTGGGTTCAAATCATTAAGTGTCATTAAGGCCTGAGCCTTCTACCATTATTCTACTACTGTTTTGTTTTTTTTTGTTTTTGTTTTGTCTTTTTTTTACATGAGGTATGTCCACAAAGAAAAGATCTTCATATGAAAAGCCCAGGTGCCAACAGCTTTCTGAATAAAGAAGACTGAATAAGGACAAAGATGGCATGTCCAATTACCAGATGTAAAAACAATCAGGACTTTGCCATTCTTGTGATGAGACTCTGGCAGAAATTCATGATGGCTTCAGGATCCCTGACGTGGAATCTGTGCATTTATCACAAATAAGGAGCTGGGCACTGCACTCCTCTGCTTCTCTTATCTTCTTAAGACATAAATAGACAAATTCCAGAAATGCACACAAACCTGGATCATGTGGATGAAGTCCACATGGAACATGATTCCTTGCTAAAGCATAACTTTCTGAAGGTCTAATTCAATTGAGAATTAAAGGGATTAATTGACTGTTGGAAGACTCTACTGGGCATAAAACATGAAAGCATCGACCAACAGGCAAAGTCTGCCCCCATGTGGTTAAAGTTGTAGCTCCAGTCACTAGTAAGTAAACAAGTAAAACATACATCATTACTTAATTAAATTAAACAATTAAATTATACATCAGTTTATTTATTTTTTTTTCCATTTGGTACTCTGAAAGACATTAAATGCATAAAAGTGAAAGAGAGTGAAATAAAATCTTCTTCATTAGGCCCGAGCCCCTACAGGGCGTAGGGCCTATTGCTTCCGCAACGATGAGTGCCTGGGCGAAGCCCAGGCACTCATCGTTGCCAACTGTCTTGCCGAACTTGTGCGCGCAGCGCACAAGTTCGGCTGAGGTCGCGACCTTGCCCTGACTCCAGTATCCTAGCAACCCATGCCGTAGGCATGGGATATGCATATTTGTTCTTGCTAGCATGTTATCGTCAACATTGAGTCAATGGGCGAAGCCCATTGACTCAATGTTGACAAAGGCAGCGCGAAGCGCTCATGTCCCCAAACACACTCCTGGCATCGAGCCCTATCCCAGCAACCCATGCCGCAGGCATGGGCCATCTTTGTTACTGCTAAAATGAATGGAAGTCAATGGGAGGTCAATGGCGGGCCCCGACGTCATGGCGAATGACGGGCGCGTCAGCGCCCGTCATTCGCCAATGACCCCACGGTGTCGTGGGGAAGGTCGAGAGCTTTCGAAAAACGTATAATTTGTCATTCTAATTTTTTCGGATATATTGTTTTTGCTAAAAATATTATTATTTTTATTTTTATTATTATTTTTATTTCTTTCTTCTGCTCTTTGAGCAGGAATTTGACCCCCTGAACATATTCAAAAACGCACCAAATTTTGCCCAAAATTCAGGTCTGCCAAAAAATTATTTTTTTTATATGGTGCATCATTGGGCATAAAAAAATGGCGCGACAGCGCCACCTACAAAAGTCAAAATACATTGCGTCAATGGGAGACGCCCCGACGCCAACTTTGTCATAGAGCCACCAAATTCGATACACACGTTCATCAAGTGATGCCAAACAAAAAAGATTATTATGGCCACGCCCTCTGACAAACCGGAAGTCAGCCATCTTGGATTGAAAATTCCAAAATGCAGAGTCAGCATTTTCGTTGACGTCGCATTTTCGTCAACTCCTCTGAAGGCGCTTCACCGACAGGGCTGAGAATCACTGGACATCATCTAGACAAGTCGGGCATCAAAAGTTATCCAATTTAGGTTGATACGTATAACGGTTTCCGTGCGGCGAAGCCGCAAAAGTCCATCGGAATTTTTGCAATTTTCTAATTTCAAAATTTGCTCCCGTTTGCGCATAAAAAGTCCGATTGAGCTCAAATTCGAATCAGTTATAAAACCTTCTGGCCTAGACCTACTAATTATGAAAGAAAACAATTTGGTGCAATAGCGCCCCCTACAGAATAACAAATAAATTTGCATGGAGGGCCCAAAATTTAGTTTTCCCAAATGTTATGAAATTTCACACAAAATTCCAGTGGGTCATCCCAATCAATAAAGTCAATTAGACCCATGTCATTTCTTGCACCGTGTTGCTATGGCGATGCGCCAAAGTGCCCATGTTATCCTAGTAGGAGTAATCCCAAAATTTCCAATTGATGTGAAAATTAATAGTTTCATGGAATAGTGTCAAATTTGATATACTCACTCTTCATATCATCCCGATCGAAAAAGTCAATCAGACCCATGTCATATTTTGCACTGGGTTGCCATGGCGATGCGCAAAAGAGCCCATGTTATTCTAATGGAAAAAATGTCAAAATATTTGGACATTTCAAAGTCTTCTAACCAATTATTACCTTCAATGAGGAACGTGAAATTTGACACACTGATTCTTCACATCGTCTCCGTCAAAAAAGTCCAAGGGGTAAGTGTGTATTTTGCATGGTGTTGCCATGGCGATGCCTCTAAAACCCATGTTATTACATTTTAGTGCATCAGTGCTTCCATTGACTGTTGACTTTGTTTAGTGGCAAGTACAGCCCAAAGCCGCAATAAAACAGTCACAAGTGACACATTAGCGCCACCCATAGTGAGTGCCGGTAGCGCCATCCATAGGGAGTGCCAGGTTGGTCGAGTGCTACGTGTGGCCCACAAGGTGCTTATCGTCAAAACAACCTTCTTTACACTATCTGTTCTGCTGCTCCATAATGAAGTGCTTACATAGAAATCCAGTCCACATCTTCTCTCATTCTTTACTTGCCTAGTTCAGTCTGACACTCAGTGATTCGGTTCAGGTTTTGTGTTTTTGTGCTATGCTCCGCCCATGTCAGTGCTTCACTCACATTCACCGGTGACAATGCTCATGATAACATGACTATGACAGATGCAGAAACTGTCCCATGTCAGGAATGAGTTCTACTAGACTTTGTTGATGATAATAACATGCATATTAATGCTTAGTCATGGTAAATGGTCACATTTATGTACAGAGCTTTTTATCCTTCTAAGCACTGAAAGCACTATACAAGTGGTGCTTTGTAAGTAAACAAAATGCAGGGCAAATCAACTTTAAAGGTCCTGTATTACACAAAATTGACTCTTGTGAGCTTAAAGCCATGTTATAATAGTTCTTGCGTCCTCAAAAACAGACCTGGAGTTGTGTTTTGTTTCATTCACATGTTTGAATAACACTTTATTATTAGTCTGTAACATCTCCAAAGCTCAAAATGCTCTGTTTTCCCTTGTGATGTCATGGAGTGGTAGTTTTCAAGTTAACAGCTCCTTTTACCTTTAGTTTCAGTAGAGATTGGAAATTCAGGCCTGAAATGATCCAAATGATTCTAGTGAAGGTGTGTGGAGTTTAAAAACACATCGGAGCATTTCCTGTATCACCACATGATGACATCACAAGGTGGAACAGTGTTTTCAAACTGAGAGAAGAACTCAGCCTAAATCTGCAGGGTTTCAGTGTTAAACATGTGAATTAAACAAAACACAACTCCAGGTCTGTTTTGGATGAAGAAACAAGATTATAACCTAAATGAGAAAAAAAGTACAATATTGGCCCTTTAAATGACTTTGCTCGCATCATTTGTTTGTCCGATACATTGACGTGTGCATGTATTCTGTGACTGTTTCACTGATTTTGGCTGCTACTGCTTTTATTTTAAAGCCCAAACTTCTGATAGTATGTTTATAAGATGTTTTTGCAGTCATTTAATTGTTTTCAACAATATTAAATACTTAGATTTATCATTTTCAGTTTTCTTACTGTAATATTTAAATTACTATTTCATATGTAGGTCTTTATATTCTCTAACGTGCACCAGTATGTGATCACACATGTGGATGTCCAAACCCCTCTGTCAAACCAGTAAACCTAGTTTACTGGTTTACAATGGGTGTTATTACCGTAGCAATAGATATACTGTATTATGACATGGTATAATTATTGTTAACACACATTATATTAATGCACCATAAATATACCAAACTTTATCTGTATCTATATATCTATATATATATAGATATATAGAGATATATACACATAATGTATCGCCCACTTCTGTTTCAAATCATGTGTTATATATTTTCTTTTCTATTTTTTTTTTTTTTTTTTTTTTTTTTACACAATAATCATTTTGGATGCCCTGATCCTCTGACCACACAAAGCTTTATTTATTCCTCTTGGGCAGGTGCACTGTTTCATGTCACTTTATCATCAGAAGGTGGGGTTGTACAATAATGTTTTGGTCATGGCCATATTTCCAAGTTAATATTGTGCAGACCAGGTGACTAATGAAATCTCTATCTGCATAAACTTGATGATCACCTCATTTTGTTACACTAAATTTGAACCTGAGTAACTTTAATGACCACCTGATTTTGTTACTTTGCTCTATTGATGCTTTATTCCTTAAACACTCACTTTTTTTTTTTTCTATAACTGAGTAAACCAAGTACTTGTATGACCAAAAAATGAAAGCATACCTTATTTCATTCCCTATAATCCCAGGAAAGTCATTATTCTACTAATAAAATGTCTGATGACACCAAGTAGAGATTAACCAATTAAGCCCCAATGACAATCAAACATCTGGCTTCAGTGTTTAAAACATGTGGCTACATCATGGGAGGGGATGGGCAGAGTGTGTGTGGGTGTACTGTACCTCAGCAAAAGATGGACTGGTCACTCTGTGCACTAGGCCTTTACCTTCTGTGTAGACTGTTTTTACTCTCAGACTCCTTTGGAGTGAACAAGGTCCCTGCCATGACATTTTATAACTCTTAACCTTTGCAAACCGGCTACTTTCGTCCCCTAAACACCAAGTACAGTTGGAACAAGAGACTCAGACTGGTCAGGAGAGTCAGCTGTCCTGGGCTGCCTGTTGGACTCCGGAGGAGGTGGACAAGGAAGATAATGTTTTGTTTTTTAAACCTAATAGGACAACCAAAACATGTTTACCCAACCCTGATAAACCCCAATATCTTTGTCTTTTGTCAAAAACATCTCATTATTCCAAAGGTATGTGGTGTTCTAAACATTACTGCCCTCAAAGGAAATATGATCCTCTTTAATCCAAACCAATCCTTCTGAGAAAAAAAAAAAAAAAAAAAAAAAAAAATCACTCTAATTAAATGTTATACAGTATGTCAGAAGCCGTCAAAACATTTTTTACATAACTTGTGTTAATTTAATAGAAAATGTATGTAAAACATTTCAATTAATTGGCCGTAAAATACAGAAGCGAGTTTCAATTCATTTCAAAGCTTTTATTTATCAGTTCTGAATAAAACAAAGAACATTTACTCCATACAAATAATCTACTTCTTCTTCTACTTCAATTTCATTTCTGTAAAGCCCAAAATCTCAACAACAGTCACCTCTTAGAGTTGAACATGAGAATTTATTTAACCAACAGAAAGTTAGAAAATCTATGGAACAAACAAGCAAATGGAGAACTGTCTCAGAGCGCCCCTGTCCTTAGACCCTTCTTCTTGGTAAGGAGTCATGTGCGTCCATTTGCAGATAGAGTTCAAGTCTGTTTCAAGTCCATAAGGCCAGAGCCACTCAACAAAGGGACTGAGGGAGGCCCACCCATGGCAGAGCAGGACCCACCCCAGCCAGGCACTGGGCCATGGAGCCAGGCGAGGGAAGGGAGGGTCCAGGTCCACAGACCAGGATCAGGACACAGTAGCAGATCTAGGGTCCAGTCATCACCGGCGGTCAGTGGCCAGAGATCTGAACAGGACAGGAAACATCATGTGAATAGCCATGAAGAAACTCCAGCTGAACTGAGCAGTGATGCTAATTTGAATATTTTGAACCACTCTTTGTCTGACCCATCACCGAGAACCTGTTTGTCCTGGGAGAACCAGGAGCATAAAGCCCCTCACAACAGCTCCAAGGATCATCTGGGCACACAAACCTCTCCACCGCGATAAGGTGGTGGTTCAAGGAGAGGAGGAAAGTAAAGGAAACACAGGACAGTGAGGGAGAGGGAGAGGGAGAGAAACACAGGACAGAAGCAGGGAGAAAAACAAGGAGAGAGAGAGAGAGAGAGAGAGAGAGAGAGAGAGAGAGAGAGAGAGAGAGAGAGAGAGAGAGAGAGAGAGAGAGACAGACAGTTAAAGAGAGTGAGGGAGTTAAGAGTTAGTTGGGGAGAGAGGGAGAAAAGCGCAGGTGGACCAGTCAGTTGAACTCTGACAAAGGACAAACCATACAGTATGTGTGCACTCATCACTGTATGGACACTAACTACAAACATATATAAGAGTTAAATATACAATAAAAACACCTGATTACAACAGATTAACTACAAGGATATTAATAGAGTTAAATATACAATAAAAGCACATCACCTGATTACAACACTTTAAAATTCATGATTAATAAGGAGCATGATAAACAACAATGACAACAACCATCTAAAACCCATGATAAGAATTTCCATGATCGACAATTAAAACAACTTCACATCATATAAAAGTAAAGACAGGATTAAAGACAAATCAACCCACAACAATGTGATGAGACGTCAAAAAGCAACAACTGTCCATTTTAAATAACCAAATCAGACTAATTGTGTGGCCTCTGTAGATCTAAATTTGAAAGAAAACACCAACCCTCATGGTCACTGAAGTAAGTTGGCACCACGACAGAGTCTATGTCATACTCTGTAGATTTAACATATAAATGATCGATTAATGTCCCCCTCTCTGTTGTGGGAGATGTGACATATTGAACATAACCTTTTTCTATCATAAAATTGCAGAGATTTGAAGATTTCAATATGTCGTCATTAAAATCTCCCACCACTGCCACAGTGGCACAATGTGACTCCAGCCAATTCAATAATCTGTCCAAATTATACTTAAATAGAGACATGGGGTAAGACGGTGGACGGTAAATAACACAAACTATAATTTTATACTCTGCAAAATAATTAACTAAACACTCTAAACTAAAATCTCGTACTGTGATTTCATAGTTAAGGTTTTCCTCACAGTACATGCCAACACCACCGTGCTGCTGGCCCTGCAAACTAGTCAAAGCTGGATGATTACTCTGCTGATAAGATAAACTACGGGGACGACTATGGAAGTTAAAACCTTCATGTGACTAGTTTGAAAAGATGAATCTACATTTAACCATGTCTCTACCACAGCGATACAGTTAGGCTGCCAGTGCTGTGAGCATAAAGCCAAATCTGACACATGTCGAGCTAAACCCTGAACATTCATGTAAAAGAATGTCAGGACATGTGCCTCCTGTAGGTGCCAGGACAAACTGTCGACTGTGAAGGGAGGCATGTTCTGAAGTGCCGCTCTAATGCCATCGTTACAATAAATGGCGTCTTCATTAAAGTCCTGAATGATGAGGCCTTCTAAAGTCCTAACACGACTAAGGGCCACATACGCCTGACCCGCCGTAAACACTTGTTTAAGGGACACCACGGCTTGATCTACTGTAACTCCCTGTACTTTGTGAACTGTACACGCCCAAGCGAGTTTTGAGCGGAAACTGACGCCGCTTTTCCCCTCGTTTATTTCGCCTGCTCCTCCTCTGGTTCTATGAGGGTAGAACCAGTCAGGTGAGCAGGGGGGCGTGTTTGCCTCCTCCTCTGTGCGCCTACTCTATCATCATCAAATTTAACATAAATTGCTAAAGGGGAAGGTTTTTCTGAGGATTTTCAACTATATGTGTAACTATGCCACATACCCCATTAACTAAAACCATCAGTTAAATCTACATTTTTACAAAGCATTACACGAGCATTTATGCCCAAGATTAAACACTCCTCCAAACTGGCTAATTTGGATTTATGGAGATGGCCTTGTATCTCTGTTAACTTCCCAGTGTTTTTGTCATAGCCAAAATCACGCGCACTGATTGTTACTTTTTCTGGACAAACTCTATTTAGTATCTTTAAATTATAATTAGATACAAAGCTGTTTTTAGTGAAAATGTGTAACACATCAGGATCTTCACCTGTTTCACAATGTTTTAATATTTCTATGTCCCCATCGAGCAGTGGTGTCCCTCTGGAGCGCACTCTAAGTCTGTTTAAGAGCTCTGCAAAAGTCTTATCTTTTTGTCTGACTACTGTTTTTAACTCTGCAATTTTGAATAAATCTATAAATAAATTAGCACCTATGTTTTCTTTGTACAGAGCTTGACCCATAACTGGAGATAACTGATAGAAATCCCCAACAGCTATGACAGACACATTGCCAAATGGAGAAAAGTCACCTGACTGTTTGATTTGACGTAACCTCCCATGAATATAAGTAAATAACTTTTTATCTACCATGGATATTTCATCAATAATTACAATTTTGTAAATCCATGTACTTAGCACGCAGAGTATTGATCTTTTCCTCCCCCAGCGGCGTGTAGGGGAGGGAAACATTAGTGCCAATACTAAATGTTGTGTGGATAGTAGCCGCCTGTAAGTTATATGCTGCTATCCCTGTCGGAGCCGTTAATAAAACACTAATATTATCTGGACTATGACAAATTGGACCGAATAGACGAGTTGCCTCGTACTGAATGGCTCTGATAAGGTGACTCTTCCCCGTGCCTGCTCCCCCTGTGATGAACACGTGCAATGGCTCTGGGTTGTTACCAGCTACTTTATCTAAGCACCATTGCCGTATTTTGTAAAAAATGGACAGTTGTTGCTCGTTCAGAGTTTTTACAAGTGAAAGACCCTCTTGACGACTCATCACGTTTCTTTTCTCTATGTTACAAACTTGTTCCCTTCTTACAGCCAAGTCTGGTATAGCCTCTTGCTCCTGCTCAGAACCACAGCCTGTAACATCTCTCTGAACTCCTCCCTCGACTCCAACCTCTCCACTTCCTGTTCTGGGCAGAGCAGGCCCCACGCATCCTCATGCAGCTCACCTAAGTCCATCTGCTCATGGACCTCATCCAAATCCTCAGCTGCAACTTCAAAACGACGCCTATTAGAATCAACAACAGACTAACCAAATGCACAGACCCGTCACTCAAAAGCACATCCCCGGTCTTATAGAAGTGTTTCAAATGTTTCAAATGGAGGGGGCTTCAGATCAACATCAGCACGATAAGGCAGGAATAGCTGAAGAATGCTTTGATGGAATAACTCTGTGTTTTTAGTCTCAGAGAATCGTGCATATCTAACTACAGCGGGCTTGGTCCGAGTTCTTTTAGTGATTGCACCTAATCCATTCTGTAAGAGAATTGGATTTTTGCATTTTGTCCGACGGCCCGAGCAAGCGATATTTGGATACGAATGTCGCGATGCACATGTCATTAAATGTGCTGTCATTTGGTCTACTTAAATATCGATCTATAGTGTTTGTCATCCAAATATCATCCCCCATTTCATCATCTATTTCTCCAATTGGTTTGCTCATACGGACTATATTATCACCCAGTCGGAACAATGTCACTTTACGTGAAAACTCTTTAAATGCATGTTTGTAACTCTGTAGACAGCTTCCTGTGCAGAGACATCACGATTATGAAGATAAACGCTGCCTAACTTTTTAAATGCCTCTTTTGCACTAACATACCTTTGGAAGCCTCTTTTTGTGCATTACCTAAAAGTAAACCCCATATCCCTCTCCGATTTAGAAATATATGAAATTATGTAAACGACACAAGCCCAGGCATCTACTACAAATTGTATGTCCATATTGGCATTCCACAGGGTCAATAACTTGTCGTTGTAGTTATTGATCCAAGCTCACCCACACCCCCCTTTAACACTATGTGTGTGTGTCCATCTAAAACACTATAGAGCTGCTCAAATGTGAACTGAGTTAAACCTAAGGATGCAAACAACTCTTCTGCACTAAGACACAGGTTATTTTCATCAAGAATAGCATTTCTTCAGCACACTCATAATAAATTCTGCCTCCTCTTTTGAAACAAAGGCTCTGAATCTGGGTCCTTTTGTTTGATAAACGTCCGTGCTGAAACAGGACGTGGAAAATTAAAACGACAGACTTTGTTGTTTTTTCTACATGTTTTAGAGTGACGCTTAGAATGCTGCTGCACTGAACTAACTTTTTCCAATAAATCTGGATCTGAGGGTAGTTCGCACGTAACATATTTATCAACAAACTGAACTACCTCCTCATTAGTGTTTACTCCCAGCTTTGGAGCATTTTCAACCCAAAATAAACAATGAACATGAGGAGACCCACGCTGCTGGAATTCTACACGATAAAAATAATCTATAACTTTACCAATCGGCTGAGCCGGGGACAGAATAACTTTACGTAAAAACGGCGCCAACGGGAGTCAAACATACGAGCCGCAGTTACAGGGTGACGACGCAGTAGGTCACATCTCTCAGCCCAATCTAAATCTGCAACACTCCGGGTACTACCTTCCTGCTTTAAGAGCGTTTTAAGGAGGCTTGGCCAGCGGAGGTCTGCGGAACTAAAAGAACAAAACCACGTCGGAATACCAAGCTGACGAATACAAGCAAATAATCTTTTTGTGCACTCTGCCAGAAGGGCGGCGTACCTCTAATAGGTTGCATAAAACGATAACCGTTATCATACTGTAACAAATTTTCTAAAGTTCCTTCACCTGCAGCATTGGCCTGACCAGAATGTCCTTTCGCAACGCTATAGAAACTTTTGACACGACCTGTTGAACTTCTAACATGTATAACGCTAAGAAAATAAACTAAAATTTTGAGCAAATCTACCATCCACGTGCAGGAGTCTATTAATAAAATATCTGCACATGGTGAGGGGAACAGGCCGAGGACTATGAAACGTATTACGACCTAATGGAAACTCCTTTGGAAAACATTTAGCCTCATTATCTTTATCTGACAATAAACTAACTGGACTGTTCCCCTCAGCAGGAGCCAAATTTAAAATGCCCTCAAAATAGTGATCTAGAGCTTCCTGCGCGATGTCAACGGGCATGAAAAACGTATCTTGATACATACAATGACGCTGTCTATCATGGAGAAGCTCATCATCTAAAATCTTCTGCCTGCTCCTGTTCTGCCCTGTTTTCCGTGTTCACATTAACATTTGCACTCAACTTCTTTAACCAATTCTTCTACCTTAGCATCTGTACATGTATCCATAACTTCCTGGTTCTCCCTAATAAACTCATTTACCCATTCTTCATTAAAATCTATGTCTAAATAATACCGGTTGTTCCGTTTTAGAAATGCAATAGCCCTCCGTACACGCTCTGTATCGACATACTGATATTCATAATGTCCTTTATACGTCAGTTTACGCTTAAGTTTTACAGGCAACAACAACCATCCATATTACTACGCGGCAACAGCTTCACTGACTCGTTAACCCTTGAAGGCACACATGTGACCGGACCATGGATCCCTCGCTGACCCCCCTTTGGCAAAGCTAAAACTTGCATAAAATTAATATTAAGAGCAACTAAGTGCTGTTCAACAGTGTTCAAGCAGGCGAGCTCAGGTGGAATATCGTCCAATTGTAAATTATTCACTGAGCATTCAGATGGCATCTGACCTTTACACAGTTTAGAGTTGCACGTGTAGCAGATCCATAAACTACCTCTACATACGGAGAGCGGGCAAGGAGTTGGGCAATCATTAACGCATGCATGTAAATAGGCCTCAGAGATACAGGTATTGGCAATATTGGCCCGATTTTGGTTTAACCATAAAGTCGTCCTTTCTACAAGGTAAGACCTGGTTCCTAAATAACAGTTTTAAGCACACACACAGCAAATATACTCTGGGCCATCTTCATTTTATTATTAAAACTGTTCCGAAACATAACTAAAAATTTTCCTGTTTTTGTTTCAGTTGCTTTTGGTTGTTCCTGAATGCTGCCCGAGTTTTGCTCTTAAATTCTTCATTATTGTGGTATTTGTATCTGCCAAATGCTTTTACTTTTTGTTGATGTTGGGGATTAGCTTTGTACTTAAGTTTACTGGCTGCCTTTACATTTTGTTTATGTTGTGTGTTAACTCTATATTTCTGGATGCTGGCAGCTTTTAGTTTATTTTGATAATTTAAATTAACTCTATATTTAGTGATACCAGCAGCTTTAAGTTTATTGTGATGATTTTAATTAACTCTATATTTCTGGATGCTGGCAGCTTTGAGTTTATTTTGATAATTTAAATTAAGTTTATATTTGTTGATACCAGCAGCTTTAAGTTTATTTTGGTGAATTAAATTAACTCTATATTTGTGAATGCTGGCAGCTTTAAGTTTATTTTGGTGAATTAAATTAACTCTATATTTGTGTGATGCTGGCAGCTTTAGTTTATTTTGGTGAATTAAATTAACTCTATATTTGTGAATGCTGGCAGCTTTAAGTCGATCCTGATATGCTAAATCAACACAGTATTTACTTTTATATGTTGATTTAAGATGTTCTCTAGAAACTCCATGCTTGTTTTATACTTTCTGTTTATTTGCTACATTAATTGCTGCCTTTTTTTTTCTCTCTATACTCCAAATCATCTCTATATTTTTGTTTACCTCTTTTTTTTGAGGCATCTTTAACATGTGTGTGATGTGTCCTATAATGTGTCCTCTGCTTTTCTTTAATTGTGTCATGATGTGTGTGTTATAGCTGCTTTTTAAAATGCTTTAGCTTCTTCTCTTTTGTATACTTTGATATTGTAGGTTTTATATTAATTTCGTCATCTACATTAACCTGTGATTTTCTGAGCTACCTTTTTAGGCCTAATATTGTAGCTCTCCATTGACAATTTATAGGCTCTGCAGCATTCATAACAACCACCATTAGTATTTGCCATTTTGACACAAATTACATTTTCATAATGACAACTGTTAATATTCTCTAAATAGATGCCACTTGTTTTGACACAGGCTCGGTAGTAACAACCGTATTTTCAGCCATGACCATTATAAAATGTATATAAATCAATGCCTAAATAATCAGCAGCTCCGTGGATTTCTACTTCTTGTGGCCCATGTGCCAACTTTACGCATGTTTGACACGCTGATATATTGGTCCACAGAGGAGTAGCCATCACGCAATAGAGTGTTGTATTTAGAAGGGTTTTTTTCTAGCGCTGCTTCACAGTTGCAAAACCTAATTTTTCTATGGTAATTTTGTGTGCCACTTATGGCCTGGGAAACTGCCCTAAAGAAACAGTTGCCGTCTGCAATAATTTTGTCATTTTGGCACGGCTCACCTAATGGACCCTACAGTTTTAGGATCTGCTACACCAGGGCTTCTGAAACTCAGCCTTAATGAGTTTGCATAAGTCCTTACAAACACTTTCAGTAAGTGGATTGAAGGACAGGGCACTGTCTTGAACACTGGTACACAGCACACATCTAAATCAACCCACAGCGTCCTCCTGTTTGTTTGGGGGAACAGAAGAAGAAACTTCTGCGGCCTCTTGGCACTTTAAGCCCCTCAGATCAGCTGCAAAACAACATCAAAACCAGTCAATTCAAACACTTTAAAAGACTCCCTGTTTGGGTCACCATAACAGGCAGCCAACGCGCAAAAATGACTGTACAACTCATCAATGTGACTAAAATAACACGACCACACTTTTACCATCCGCATCTACCATCCCATCAGTACTACGCGAGTGTGAATCAACCACAGCATAACGCCCATTGTCTTTAATAACGGCACAAGCATTACCACAAATGGTGTCATAATACATGTGTCGTACTGTGCAAACATCTGTTCTAAAGCACCATCTAAAGTTTACCCACGCGCCCACCTCAATAAATTCATGCTCTACAACATTAGCAGCCCCATTAACCGGCTCACTGAAAGAAAATCTAAACTGCTGCCCGTCTATAACTGACTCATTAGGCAAATCTGCAACAAGTAAATACTCATGCCCACGAGTCAAGCCTTGATCACGAAGCTCGGTGTACAGTGCATCACCAAGATACAAAACGAAAATCTAACTGAGCCTGATCCCATGAAAACACATTATGCACAGAGTGCTTAGCTAAAGCTACCAAAGACATCGCCATGCACTGTACACCATTATACTCAAACCTAGCATCGCCCTGATGAAAACTACCCCTAATAGCGCAAGGAACACCGACGGGTACAACATCAGACTGTGCACAACAGACTTATCTTTGTCAGAAGCTCCCTCCTCTTGGACAGCTGGAGGGCTGAGAAGAGAAGGCTGACTGGTCACAGAAGAAGGCAGAGAGGTCAAACAGGGCTGCAGCAAGGAGACGCGGGAGGGGTCACAGGAGGGCTGATGTCCATGGCCTTAAAGATGCAAAGAAAAATATATTATTACTGTGCCTTTAAACTAGTCAGGCTGTTACTGGACATTTTATGATACTAATATAAACAATAAAAAATAAAAAACAAACTCACCTGGTCCGTCAACGTCCTCATTTGGTCCCTGGACCTGGTAAGTGACGTTCCTGGAGTCACTTCCACAACCCCCGCCTACAAAAAACATGCATACATTTGCCGTATTCTGTTTAAATGATAAACATATTTGAGGAAAAAAAACAAAACAAGAAGCAAAACAAACCTCGTCCTCCAGGAAAGAATCCAGGATGATGAACGCTGGTAGGGACTTCCAGGTGTCACCTCCACCACAACTGCCTCCGCCTACAAAACAATATATAATTAAAAACAAGTACAGGCAACAATGTGTAAAAGGCAATCCACATAAAATGACAAACTGGGTCCTTCTTCATAGCAGGCATGAAGCTGGATGGTTGAGCGGGTCTCACCTCCACGTCCACCGGGTGCCGCTTCCACCTTCATAAAATATATAAGTTCAATATTAGAAAAAACAAAAACGTATTTGAAAATTAAGGTAAATTTCATGTCTTAACACTCACCTGCCGCTTGGGCCGGTGTCTCTTTGAGGAAGCACCCGTGCGACCCTCGCCGGAGACGTCTAAACCGCCAAAAAAAAAGGATAAATAAGTTACTAGATGTCACACCAGGCAATTGTTTACTTTTAACAATAAGCAAATGACAAGATGCTTACTTCTTTCCCGAAGGAAAGGCGGCCACGTCCTCCCCAGAGCTGAGGTCAGATGGACAAATCTTGTCCATCTCGATCAGCATGGCGGGGCTGAAGAGGACAGGCGACAGGGGGATGGAGAAAACGGTCTCCACCTAACAACAAAGAAAATTGTATAAATCATTTATTTGAACAATGTTATTGTCATAATTAAAGACAGGAATGACATTTACTAACCTCCTGTTGTACCAGGGCGCCCCTTGGGACCCACAGGGGAGGTTGAGTCCATAGGCTGGTTCGGTAACAAAATATACATTAGAACTACAGAATAAGCTACTTGTGCTTAAAGACAAAAAAGTACATCTCTCACCTTTTCCGCCCTCCGCGCACAACGGAAATAAACTCATGAGGGGGTGTGTTGTGGTCGTGGCACTGGCAGCGGTCCAGTCACAACCACTCTTGGCAAGCCCTCCTGATGACTGTGCGAGGGCGGGGGAGGGGCGCCGCCACTGAGGACGCGGGGGAGGAGACCCTCAAGCTCCTGTAGCAAGCCCTGCCACAGCAGCTGGAACAAGGATCCCCATCCCGTCGCTGTCACTCAGGTGGATCTGAAACAAAAATTATAACCAAATGTTACATATTACATAAAATCACACCGATACAAAAAAAAAAAAAAAAAAAAAAGATAGAAATTGGTCAAATGAGAAAGATTGTACTTACGCCATCCCTGCACCATAGCTCTCGTCGATGCAGGGGGGAAATACTCTGGCCAGATCCACATGGGCGAAGGGGACGCCCATGCGGACTGACACCCGGTGGTACTCCTGCCGAAGGAGTGTCTGGATCTCCACGTTGCCAGCGAGGCGCGGTGGTGAAAATCCACGACACACACCTTAAAAAATAAATCACAATTTAGAACTACAAATACACATATTGTCAAAGGATTACAACATTTTTACATACCTTTGGCCAACGCCCGCAGACATACCCGAGGAGTCGGGCAAACTCCTCTGATGGCCTCGTCGACCGTCCTGCTGGCCGTCAGGTTGTTGCACGGGGCCATGAGACACACCAGAGCAGGCTCTGAAGAGACAATAATTTGTTTCACTTTCTCAATGACACCTTACAAGGTTCAACTATTTAATGTTTACCACAGATGATATAATAGGGTCATTGCTATACTCACCTCTGGTGAGGGCGGTCCCCATCAGCTCCATGTGGAGGTCACGGGCACAACCTCCAGGAGTTGCGCTGATGCCAAGGACAGGCAGCCCTCTGGCATCGGCACGATGCGCGATCAGCGACCGCACGCAGATGGGAGTTCCCGACAATCAGAACGAACTAAAAAAAAGAAGACAATATTTTACAATCCTCAATCACTACTTCAGAATTTTGCCTCATACTGAAAGCGCATAGACTTACCTTCTTTGTCGGGAGACTCCGGCGGCAAGACCAACTTGTGGGGCTTCCCACTGGTACTTGGAAGTCTTCCAGGGGTTGACCGAATGCCGAAAACCAGTACCGTGTGGCCTAAAAAGAAGCATGTTGAAAAGAACCTCAGCATTTACAAAACCAGACAGATATGCAAAAACATACAGAAAACACTTACGGGTAACGGGTCTCAGCACTGGCCGAAACAGGTGGACGGTGAACAGCCGTTGGAAGAGCAGGCTCCCCCGCAAGCTGCTCAGCCCTCCTCCCTCTCCGCAGCAAGGGAGCGCTTCCATCCCTTGACCTTAGGCATCTGGAATAAGTTATAATTGTTTTTAATTAAAAATAAATACATGTAACATTTTAAGAGTCAAACCTAACCCTAAGCTAATGCATTGGAAAGTAAAAGACAGGACATTTTTTTTACTTTAATGATTATGATTTAATGATGATAATTGTCACTGTAATAATGATGTGAAAGCTCCAATTTTTCTACTTGTGAGGCAAATTCTACTGATCTTGTAGTTTTAATTACAAAAATCGCCTGGCTCTAGCAGCTTTAAGGTGAACTTGGCAAGCATGATCACATGGACTACACCCTCACCAGCCAGTGAGTGACAAACGACAACAGAATGGGCTACAAAGCAAAGTAGTACATGGATCTAACTTAAAGACATTTAATAATTGACATAAAACAAATATATAAGACACAAAGATAGTCTGCAATAAAACACCCATGACACAACCATAGTAGGAACAAGATTCAGTCCAAAACCATCTCAAAATAGACTAAAGCAGACGTTTAACCCCAGGACAACTATCTGCACACATAATACTGGACCAGACCTTTGGTCAAACCACAACTAAACCAAATCCTACAAGGGCTGAAAATGGTTCCTAAAAACAACATACAGTGTATACCACAAGTTTAAAGTAACATTCACACAGAGGATCTCTCCAGCAACTCAACCAGTATTTGACAAGACAACAATAGGATCCAGCTACCACCGGGACAGGACCCGGACCAGGACCAAAATTTAAACAAAATTCCATTATGACCCAGCATCAAATGTGAAAAGCACCATTTTACAATGACAAACCTAACTAGGACTGGACCCAGACCAAGACTAGACCAGAACTGAAAGTGAAAATACTATCTAGTTCTGAGACGGCATAAAACCAAACCTATCAAAACCACAACTAAACCAAATCCTACCACAACTCAAGTGATTCCTAACTTTTTCATTTTTTGTTTTTTTAGTATGACAATGTACAATTACATTAAGCACATGGGCACAGATGCTTGTACCCAGATTGTAGCTTTTACAGCCAATTTCCATCTGACAAAACCTAACAAACACTGCACACAGTTTTATCCTAAGCTGCAAGTTTACAGTTACGTTCACACTCAGGATCTCCTCACGAAATCAACCTTTAACACGACAATGGGATTGCAGCTACAACGAGATATTAGGCCCAACTAACCTTTAACAAACTAAACATTTATATCTGCAATAAATATATACAACCCCAAGCTACTAGACCAAGACCAAACAAGAATATGACCATTTTTATGCACACACAAAAGAATATAATTAAGCAGTACTCGACACAGACAACAGGATGATGCTACCCACAAGCTACTAGGAACCCCGCTAGCATTTAGCCCCACTAGCTTAACAGATTCCATCCACATAAATAAAGCCACACTTACGAGACTAAACCAAGATATATACAAATATTAGCACTTCAATGTACAAAAAACAGGCCCATCACAAAGCATTACACACAAGTGAAACATCCATAGATAAAAAGTTACATAATACCTAGCATTAGCCCCACTAGCTAACAGATTCATCCACAGAAATAAGCCACACGTTACAGACTAACAAGAATATTACAAAATATTAGCACTTCAATGTACAAAAACAGGGCCCCTCACAAAGCATTACACACAGTGGAAACTCCATAGATTAAAAAGTTACATATACATGATGAATTTTCCCTACAACTACATCAAACAACAAACGCTTATTTTTTAACGGGGGGCGCAATTAAAGCCAGAATATTAGCCCACTAATACACAAAGGCTATACTAACACGTTAACAACACTAGAAAGTTGTATCTGCATACATACAGCCCGAAGTTATGAGACTGAGAGTTTTTCACAAACACGAATATTACCACTTTAATGCACACCATACATACTACACACGCACACATACATATGCACATACACACGCACATACATGTACACACACACATACACACACATAGGCACATACATACGCACACACATACATTACACCACACGTACCCACTATGCACTCATACGCCCACACACATACACACAATACGCACATACTACACATACCACCAGACGTACGTACACATACATACGTGTACACACACACACACGTTAAACCCACTTACATGTACGCACACGTGTACACACACACATGTGACACACACCTGTACACACACACACGTGTACACACACACCTACACCCGCTACAACTGACACACCCACGTACACACACAATAACAGGTACACACACATAACATGTACACACAACAGCGTACACACACAACACGTACACACACACATACATGTTGCACACACATACATGTACACACACCATAGCATACACATACGAGCACTGACGTTAACCTTGAACACTCCATACATAATTTAGCCCCAATAAGAAAAGCTAAACTAACACTTAACGCCCACTAGAAGTTGTAATCTGGCATACGACAGCCCAAAGTTATGAGACTGAGATTAAACAGAATTAATTCCCCTTTAATGTTCACTCACACACAAACACACCCACAAGACGTCACACACTTGTACCCCATACATACACACACGTTTACACACACACCAACCACACTACACACACGTGTCCCACATACATACGTACACACACTGGAACACACACACACACACACACAAGCACATAGGCCTACAACGCACACATACACACAACACACACACATGTATACACCCACACTGTACACCACACGTGTACACACACACACTGTCCACACACGCTGTACACACACGTGACACACCACGTGTACACACACGTGACACACACACTTGTACACACACAACACCACGTGTACACAACACATGTACCCACCCCATTACACACACAACACACCACACATGTAACACACACCCGTACACACACACCACGTGTACAACAACATTTATGTACACACACCGTACACC
>JAIEZT010001398.1:98713-152002 GCA_019594935.1 Periophthalmus modestus
GAATGACGGCGCGTCAGCGCCCGGCATTCGCCAATTACCCACGGTGGTCGGGGGTAGGTCGAGAGCTTTTCGAAAAACGTATATTTTTGTCCATTCTCATTTTTCGGATATATTGGTTTTTTGCTAAAATATTATTATTTATTTTTAATTATTTTTTTTATTTCTTTCTTCTGCTCTTTGAGCAGGAATTTGACCCTGAACATATTCCAAAAACAAACCAAATTTTTGCCCGAAAATTCAAGGTCTGCAAAAAATTTATTTGTGTTTTTTTATATGGTGGCACTCATTGGGCATAAAAAAAAATGGCGCGACAGGCGCCACACAAAAAGGTAAAAATACATTTGCGTCCAATGGGCGGACGCCCCGACGGCAACTTTGGTCCATCGAAGCCACCAAATTCGCTACACACGTTCATCAAGTTGATGCCACAACAAAAAGTAATTATGGGCCACGCCCTGCGACCAAAACCGGAAGTCAGCCATTTGGATTGAAAAATTCCAAACTTGCAGAGTCCCCAGCATTTTCGTTGACGTCGACATTTTCGTCAACTCCTCTGAAGGCGCTTCACCGACAGGGCGGGTGAGATGGGCCCCGAGAATTAACATGGAAAAATCATCTAAGGAAAAGTCGGGCAGCAAAAGTGATCCAATGTGGGTGATAAGGGAGAACGGTTTTGCGTGCGGAGAAGCAGGCAAAAAGTCCAGCGGAAGAGGTTTTGGAAATGGGTCTGAATGTCAAAATGTGCTCCCGTTTGCGCATAAAAAGTCCGATTGAGCTCAAATTCGAATCCGTTCATAGAACCTTCTGGCCTGACCTACTAATTATGAAAGAAAACAATTTTGGGCAATAGCGCCCCCTACAGAATAACAAACTACACTTTGCATGAGGGCCCAAAATTGAGTTTTCCCCAAAGGTTAGGAAATTTCAAACAAAATCCAGTGGGTCATCCAATCAATAAAGTCAATTAGACCATGTCATTTCTGACACCGTGTTGCTTATGGCGATGCGGCAAAGTGCCCAGTTATCCTAGTAGGAGTAATCCAAACTGTCCCATTGATGTGAAAATTAATAGTTTCATTGGAATATGTCAAATTTGATATAATCAATCTTCATACCGCCCGATCGAAAAAGTCAATCAGACCCATGTTCATATTTGGCACTGGGGTGGCCTGGCGATGCGCAAAGAACGCCATGTTATTCTAATGGAAAAAAGGTCAGAAAATTTTGGGACATTTCAACGTCTTATAACAATTATTACCTTCAATGAGGAACGTGAAATTGACACACGATTCTTAACATCGTCTCCGTCAAAAAGAGACCAAGGGGGTAAGTGTGTATTTTGCACGTGTTGCCATGGCGATGCCTCTAAAACCATGTTATTACATTTTAGTGCACAGTGCTTCCATGACTGTTAATTTGCTTAGTGGCCAAGATACAGCCAAAGCCGCAATAAAACAGTAACAAGTGGACACAGTAGAGCTCACCCATAGTGAGTGACGGGTACGCGCCATCCATAGGGAGTGCCTAGGTTGGTAGAGGTGCTACGTGTGGCCCACAGGTGCTTATCGTCCAAAACAACCTTCTTTACACTATCTGTTCGGCTGCTCCATAATGGTGCTTACATAGAAATCCAGTCCACATCTTCTCTCATATTCTTACTTGCCTAGTTCAGTCTGACACTCAGTGATTCGGTTCAGGTTTTGTGTTTTTGTGCTATGCTCCGCCCATGTCAGTGCTTCTTCACTCACATTCACCGGTGACAATGCTCATGATAACATGACTATGACAGATGCAGAAACTGGTCCCATGTCAGGAATGAGTTCTACTAGACTTTGTTGATGATAATAACAGTGCATATTAATGCTTAGTCATGGTAAATGGTCACATTTATGTACAGAGCTTTTTATCCTTCTAAGCACTGAAAGCACTATACAAGTGGTGCTTTGTAAGTAAACAAAAATGCAGGGCAAATCAACTTAAAGGTCCTGTATTACACAAAATTGACTCTTGTGAGCTTAAAGCCATGTTATAATAGTTCTTGGCGTCCTCAAAAACAGACCTGGAGTTGTGTTTTGTTTCATTCACATGTTTGAATAAACACTTTATTATTAGTCTGTAACATCTCCAAAAGCTCAAAATGCTCTGTTCCACCTTGTGATGTCATGGAGTGGTAGTTTTCAAGTTAACAGCTCCTTTTACCTTTAGTTCAGTAGAGATTGGAAATTCAGGCCTGAAATGATCCAAATGATTCTAGTGAAGGTGTGTGGAGTTTAAAAACACATCGGAGCATTTCCTGTATCACCACATGATGACATCACAAGGTGGAACAGTGTGTTTCAAACTGAGAGAAGAACTCAGCCTAAATCTGCAGGGTTTCAGTGTTAAACATGTGAATTAAACAAAACACAACTCAGGTCTGTTTTGGATGAAGAAACAAGATTATAACCTAAATGAGAAAAAAAGTACAATATTGGCCCTTTAAATGACTTTGCTCGCATCATTTGTTTGTCCGATACATTGACGTGTGCATGTATTCTGTGACTGTTTTCACTGATTTTGGCTGCTACTGCTTTTATTTTAAAGCCCAAACTTCTGATAGTATGTTTTATAAGATGTTTTGCAGTCATTTAATTGTTTTCAACAAATATTAAATACTTAGATTTATCATTTTCAGTTTTCTTACTGTAATATTTAAATTACTATTTCATATGTAGGTCTTTATATTCTCTAACGTGCACCAGTATGTGATCACACATGTGGATGTCCAAACCCCCTCTGTCAAACCAGTAAACCTAGTTTACTGGTTTACAATGGTGTTATTACCGTAGCAATAGATATACTGTATTATGACATGGTAATAATTATTGTTAACACACATTATATTAATGCACCATAAATATACCAAACTTTATCTATATCTATATCTATATATATATATATATATAGATATATAGATATATACACATAATGTATCGCCCACTTCTGTTTCAAATCATGTGTTTCAAATATATTTTCTTTTCTATTTTTTTTTTTTTTTTTTTTACACAATAATCATTTTGGATGCCCTGATCCTCTGACCACACAAAGCTTTATTTTATTCCTCTTGGGCAGGTGCACTGTATTCATGTCACTTTATCATCAGAAGGTTGGGTTGTACAATAATGTTTTGGTCATGGCCATATTTCCAAGTTAATATTGTGCAGACCAGGTGACTAATGAAATCTCTATCTGCATAAACTTGATGATCACCTCATTTTGTTACACTAAATTTGAACCTGAGTAACTTTAATGACCACCTGATTTTGTTACTTTGCTCTATTGATGCTTTATTCCTTAAACACTCACTTTTTTTTTTTTTTCTATAACTGAGTAAACCAAGTACTTGTATGACCAAAAAATGAAAGCACACCTTATTTCATTCCCTATAATCCCAGGAAAGTCATTATTCTACTAATAAAATGTCTGATGACACCAGTAGAGAGATTAACCAATTAAGCCCCAATGACAATCAAACATCTGGCTTCAGTGTTTAAAACATGTGGCATGTACATCATGGGAGGGGATGGGCAGAGTGTGTGTGGGTGTACTGTACCTCAGCAAAAGATGGACTGGTCACTCTGTGCACTAGGCCTTTACCTTCTGTGTAGACTGTTTTTACTCTCAGACTCCTTTGGAGTGAACAAGGTCCCTGCCATGACATTTTATAACTCTTAACCTTTGCAAACCGGCTACTTTCGTCCCCAAAAACACCAAGTACAGTTGGAACAAGAGACTCAGACTGGTCAGGAGAGTCAGCTGTCCTGGGCTGCCTGTTGGACTCCGGAGGAGGTGGACAAGGAAGATAATGTTTTGTTTTTTTAAACCTAATAGGACAACCAAAACATGTTTACCCAACCCCTGATAAACCCCAATATCTTTGTCTTTTGTCATAAAACATCTCATTATTCCAAAGGTATGTGGTGTTCTAAACATTACTGCCCTCAAAGGAAATATGATCCTCTTTAATCCAAACCAATCCTTCTGAGGAAAAAAAAAAAAAAAAAAAAAAAATCACTCTAATTAAATGTTATACAGTATGTCAGAAGCCGTCAAAACATTTTTACATAACTTGTGTTAATTTAATAGAAAATGTATGTAAAAAACATTTCAATTAATTGGCCGTAAAATACAGAAGCGAGTTTCAATTCATTTCAAAGCTTTTATTTATCAGTTCTGAATAAAACAAAGAACATTTACTCCATACAAATAATCTACTTCTTCTTCTACTTCAATTCATTTCTGTAAAGCCCAAAATCTCAACAACAGTCACCTCTTAGAGTTGAACATGAGAATTTTATTTAACCAACAGAAAGTTAGAGAAAATCTATGGAACAAACAAGCAAATGGAGAACTGTCTCAGAGCGCCCCCTGTCCTTAGACCCTTCTTCTTGGTAAGGAGTCATGTGCGTCCATTTGCAGATAGAGTTCAAGTCTGTTTCAAGTCCATAAGGCCAGAGCCACTCAACAAAGGGACTGAGGGAGGCCCACCCATGGCAGAGCAGGACCCACCCCAGCCAGGCACTGGGCCATGGAGCCAGGGGCGAGGGAAGGGAGGGTCCAGGTCCACAGACCAGGATCAGGACACAGTAGCAGATCTAGGGTCCAGTCATCACCGGGCGGGTCAGTGGCCAGAGATCTGAAACAGGACAGGAAACATCATGTGAATAGCCATGAAGAAACTCCAGCTGAACTGAGCAGTGATGCTAATTTGAATATTTTTGAACCACTCTTTGTCTGACCCATCACCGAGAACCTGTTTGTCCTGGGAGAACCAGGAGCATAAAGCCCCTCACAACAGCTCCAAGGATCATCTGGGCACACAAACCTCTCCACCGCGATAAGGTGGTGGTTCAAGGAGAGGAGGAAAGTAAAGGAAACACAGGACAGTGAGGGAGAGGGAGAGGGAGAGAAAAACACAGGACAGAAGCAGGGAGAAAAACAAGGAGAGAGAGAGAGAGAGAGAGAGAGAGAGAGAGAGAGAGAGAGAGAGAGAGAGATGGGGAGAGAGAGGAGAGAGAGAGAGAGAGAGAGAGACAGACAGTTAAGAGAGAGTGAGGAGGGAGTATGAAGAGTTTAGTTTGGGAGAGAGAGGGAGAAAAGCGCAGGTGGACCAGTCAGTTGAACTCTGACAAAGGACAAACCATACAGTATGTGTGCACTCATCACTGTATGGACACTAACTACAAACATATATATAAGAGTTAAATATACAATAAAAACACCTGATTACAACAGATTAACTACAAGGATATTAATAGAGTTAAATATACAATAAAAGCACATCACCTGATTACAACACTTTAAAATTCATGATTAATAAGGAGCATGATAAACAACAATGACAACAACAACCATCTAAAACCCATGATAAGAATTTCCATGATCGACAATTAAAACAACTTCACATCATATAAAAGTAAAGACAGGATTAAAGACAAATCAACCCACAACAATGTGATGAGACGTCAAAAGCAACAACTGTCCATTTTAAATAAACAAATCAGACTAATGTGTGGCCTCTGTAGATCTAAATTTGAAAGAAAACACCAACCCCTCATGGTCACTGAAGTAAGTTGGCACCACGACAGAGTCTATGTCATACTCTGTAGATTTAACATATAAATGATCGATTAATGTCCCCCTCTCTGTTGTGGGAGATGTGACATATTGAACATAACTTTTTCTATCATAAAATTGCAGAGATTTGAAGATTTCAATATGTCGTCATTAAAATCTCCCACCACTGCCACAGTGGCACAATGTGACTCCAGCCAATTCAATAATCTGTCCAAATTATACTTAAATAGAGAGACATGGGGTAAGACGGTGGACGGTAAATAACACAAACTATAATTTTATACTCTGCAAAATAATTAACTAAACACTCTAAACTAAAATCTCGTACTGTGATTTCATAGTTAAGGTTTTCCTCACAGTACATGCCAACACCACCGTGCTGCTGGCCCTGCAAACTAGTCAAAGCTGGATGATTACTCTGCTGATAAGATAAACTACGGGGACGACTATGGAAGTAAAACCTTCAATGTGACTAGTTTGAAAAGATGAATCTACATTTAACCATGTCTCTACCACAGCGATACAGTTAGGCTGCCAGTGCTGTGAGCATAAAGCCAAATCTGACACATGTCGAGCTAAACCCTGAACATTCATGTAAAAGAATGTCAGGACATGTGCCTCCTGTAGGTGCCAGGACAAACTGTCGACTGTGAAGGGAGGCATGTTCTGAAGTGCCGCTCTAATGCCATCGTTACAATAAATGGCGTCTTCATTAAAGTCCTGAATGATGAGGCCTTCTAAAGTCCTAACACGACTAAGGGCCACATACGCCTGACCCGCCGTAAACACTTGTTTAAGGGACACCACGGCTTGATCTACTGTAACTCCCTGTACTTTGTGAACTGTACACGCCCAAGCGAGTTTGAGCGGAAACTGACGCCGCTTTTCCCCTCGTTTATTCGCCTGCTCCTCCTCTGGTTCTATGAGGGTAGAACCAGTCAGGTGAGCAGGGGGGCGTGTTTGCCTCCTCCTCTGTGCGCCTACTCTATCATCATCAAATTTAACATAAATTGCTAAAGGAGGAAGGTTTTTTTTCTGAGGATTTTCAACTATATGTGTAACTATGCCACATACCCCATTAACTAAACCATCAGTTAAATCTACATTTTTACAAAGCATTACACGAGCATTTATGCCCAAGATTAAACACTCCTCCAAACTGGCTAATTTGGATTTATGGAGATGGCCTTGTATCTCTGTTAACTTCCCAGTGTTTTTGTCATAGCCAAAATCACGCGCACTGATTGTTACTTTTTCTGGACAAACTCTATTTAGTATCTTTAAATTATAATTAGATACAAAGCTGTTTTTAGTGAAAATGTGTAACACATCAGGATCTTCACCTGTTTCACAATGTTTTAATATTTCTATGTCCCCATCGAGCAGTGGTGTCCCTCTGGAGCGCACTCTAAGTCTGTTTAAGAGCTCTGCAAAAGTCTTATCTTTTTGTCTGACTACTGTTTTTAACTCTGCAATTTTGAATAAATCTATAAATAAATTAGCACCTATGTTTTCTTTGTACAGAGCTTGACCCATAACTGGAGATAACTGATAGAAATCCCCAACAGCTATGACAGACACATTGCCAAAATGGAGAAAAGTCACCTGACTGTTTGATTTGACGTAACCTCCCATGAATATAAGTAAATACTTTTTATCTACCATGGATATTTCATCAATAATTACAATTTGTAAATCCATGTACTTAGCACGCAGAGTATTGATCTTTTCCTCCCCCAGCGGCGTGTAGGGGAGGGAAACATTAGTGCCAATACTAAATGTTGTGTGGATAGTAGCCGCCTGTAAGTTATATGCTGCTATCCCTGTCGGAGCCGTTAATAAAACACTAATATTATGGACTATGACAAATTGGACCGAATAGACGAGTTGCCTCGTACTGAATGGCTCTGATAAGGTGACTCTTTCCCCGTGCCTGCTCCCCCTGTGATGAACACGTGCAATGGCTCTGGGTGTTACCAGCTACTTTATCTAAGCACCATTGCCGTATTTTTGTAAAAAATGGACAGTTGTTGCTCGTTCAGAGTTTTTACAAGTGAAAGACCCTCTTGACGACTCATCACGTTTCTTTTCTCTATGTTACAAACTTGTTCCCTTCTTACAGCCAAGTCTGGTATAGCCTCTTGCTCCTGCTCAGAACCAACAGCCTGTAACATCTCTCTGAACTCCTCCCTCGACTCCAACCTCTCCACTTCCTGTTCTGGGCAGAGCAGGCCCCACGCATCCTCATGCAGCTCACCTAAGTCCATCTGCTCATGGACCTCATCCAAATCCTCAGCTGCAACTTCAAAACGACGCCTATTAGAATCAACAACAGACTTAACCAAATGCACAGACCCGTCACTCAAAAGCACATCCCCGGTCTTATAGAAGTGTTCAAATGTTTCAAATGGAGGGGGGCTTCAGATCAACATCAGCACGATAAGGCAGGAATAGCTGAAGAATGCTTTGATGGAATAACTCTGTGTTTTTAGTCTCAGAGAATCGTGCATATCTAACTACAGCGGGCTTGGTCCGAGTTCTTTTAGTGATTGCACCTAATCCATTCTGTAAGAGAATTGGATTTTTGCATTTGTCCGACGGCCCGAGCAAGCGATATTTGGATACGAATGTCGCGATGCACATGTCATTAAATGTGCTGTCATTTGGTCTACTTAAATATCGATCTATAGTGTTTGTCATCCAAATATCATCCCCCATTTCATCATCTATTTCTCCAATTGGTTTGCTCATACGGACTATATTATCACCAGTCGGAACAAATGTCACTTTACGTGAAAACTCTTTTAAATGCATGTTTGTAACTCTGTAGACAGCTTCCTGTGCAGAGACATCACGATTATGAAGATAAACGCTGCCTAACTTTTTAAATGCCTCTTTTGCACTAACATTACCTTTGGAAGCCTCTTTTTGTGCATTACCTAAAAGTAAACCCATATCCCTCTCCGATTTAGAAATATATGAAATTATGTAAACGACACAAGCCCAGGCATCTACTACAAATTGTATGTCCATATTGGCATTCCACAGGGTCAATAACTTGTCGTTGTAGTTATTGATCCAAGCTTCACCCACCCCCCTCTTTAACACTATGTGTGTGTGTCCATCTAAAACACTATAGAGCTGCTCAAATGTGAACTGAGTTAAACCTAAGGATGCAAACAACTCTTCTGCACTAAGACACAGGTTATTTTCATCAAGAATAGCATTCTTCAGCACACTCATAATAAATTCTGCCTCCTCTTTTGAAACAAGAGGCTCTGAATCTGGGTCCTTTTGTTTGATAAACGTCCGTGCTGATACAGGACGTGGAAAATTAAAACGACAGACTTTTGTTGTTTTTTCTACATGTTTTAGAGTGACGCTTAGAATGCTGCTGCACTGAACTAACTTTTTCCAATAAATCTGGATCTGAGGGTAGTTCGCACGTAACATATTTATCAACAAACTGAACTACCTCCTCATTAGTGTTTACTCCCAGCTTTGGAGCATTTTCAACCCAAAATAAACAATGAACATGAGGAGACCCCACGCTGCTGGAATTCTACACGATAAAAATAATCTATAACTTTTACCAATCGGCTGAGCCGGGGACAGAATAACTTTACGTAAAAAACGGCGCCAACGGAGAGTCAAACATACGAGCCGCAGTTACAGGGTGACGACGCAGTAGGTCACATCTCTCAGCCCAATCTAAATCTGCAACACTCCGGGTACTACCTTCCTGCTTTAAGAGCGTTTTTTAAGGAGGCTTGGCCAGCGGAGGTCTGCGGAACTAAAAGAACAAAACCACGTCGGAATACCAAGCTGACGAATACAAGCAAATAAATCTTTTTGTGCACTCTGCCAGAAGGGCGGCGTACCTCTAATAGGTTGCATAAAACGATAAACCGTTATCATACTGTAAAAAATTTTCTAAAGTTCCTTCACCTGCAGCATTGGCCTGACCAGAATGTCCCTTTCGCAACGCTATAGAAACTTTTGACACGACCTGTTTGAACTTCTAACATGTATAACGCTAAGAAAATAAACTAAAATTTTGAGCAAATCTACCATCCACGTGCAGGAGTCTATTAATAAAATATCTGCACATGGTGAGGGGAACAGGCCGAGGACTATGAAACGTATTACGACCTAATGGAAACTCCTTTGGAAAACATTTAGCCTCATTATCTTTATCTGACAATAAACTAACTGGACTGTTCCCCTCAGCAGGAGCCAAATTTAAAATGCCCTCAAAATAGTGATCTAGAGCTTCCTGCGCGATGTCAACGGGCATGAAAAACGTATCTTGATACATACAATGACGCTGTCTATCATGGAGAAGCTCATCATCTAAATCTTCTGCCTGCTCCTGTTCTGCCCTGTTTTTTCCGTGTTCACATTAACATTTGCACTCAACTTCTTAACCAATTCTTCTACCTTAGCATCTGTACATGTATCCATAACTTCCTGGTTCTCCCTAATAAACTCATTTACCCATTCTTCATTAAAATCTATGTCTAAATAATACCGGTTGTTCCGTTTTAGAAATGCAATAGCCCTCCGTACACGCTCTGTATCGACATACTGATATTCATAATGTCCTTTATACGTCAGTTTACGCGCTTAAGTTTTACAGGCAACAAACAACCATCCATATTACTACGCGGCAACAGCTTCACTGACTCGTTAACCCTTGAAGGCACACATGTGACCGGACCATGGATCCCTCGCTGACCCCCCTTTGGCAAAGCTAAAACTTGCATAAAATTAATATTAAGAGCAACTAAGTGCTGTTCAACAGTGTTCAAGCAGGCGAGCTCAGGTGGAATATCGTCCAATTGTAAATTATTCACTGAGCATTCAGATGGCATCTGACCTTTACACAGTTTAGAGTTGCACGTGTAGCAGATCCATAAACTACCTCTACATACGGAGAGCGGGCAAGGAGTTGGGCAATCATTAACGCATGCATGTAAATAGGCCTCAGAGATACAGGTATTGGCAATATTGGCCGATTTTGGTTTAACCATAAAGTCGTCCTTTCTACAAGGTAAGACCTGGTTCCTAAATAACAGTTTTAAGCACACACAGCAAATATATACTCTGGGCCATCTTCATTTTCTATTAAAAACTGTTCCGAAAAATAACTAAAAATTTTTCCTGTTTTTTGTTTCAGTTGCTTTTGGTTTGTTCCTGAATGCTGCCCGAGTTTTGCTCTTAAATTCTTCATTATTGTGGTATTTGTATCTGCCAAATGCTTTTACTTTTTGTTGATGTTGGGGATTAGCTTTGTACTTAAGTTTACTGGCTGCCTTTACATTTTGTTTATGTTGTGTGTGTAACTCTATATTTCTGGATGCTGGCAGCTTTTAGTTTATTTTGATAATTTAAATTAACTCTATATTTAGTGATACCAGCAGCTTTAAGTTTATTGTGATGATTTAAATTAACTCTATATTTCTGGATGCTGGCAGCTTTGAGTTTATTTTGATAATTTAAATTAAGTTTATATTTGTTGATACCAGCAGCTTTAAGTTTATTTTGGTGAATTAAATTAACTCTATATTTGTGAATGCTGGCAGCTTTAAGTTTATTTTGGTGAATTAAATTAACTCTATATTTGTGAATGCTGGCAGCTTTAAGTTTATTTTGGTGAATTAAATTAACTCTATATTTGTGAATGCTGGCAGCTTTAAGTCGATCCTGATATGCTAAATCAACACAGTATTTACTTTATATGTTGATTTAAGATGTTCTCTAAACTCCATGCTTGTTTTATACTTCTGTTTATTTGCTACATTAATTGCTGCCTTTTTTTTCTCTCTATACTCCAAATCATCTCTATATTTTTGTTTACCTCTTTTTTTTGAGGCATCTTTAACATGTGTGTGATGTGTCCTATAATGTGTCCTCTGCTTTTCTTTAATTGTGTCATGATGTGTGTTATAGCTGCTTTTTAAATGCTTTAGCTTCTCTTTTTGTATATACTTTGATATTGTAGGTTTTATATTAATTTCGTCATCTACATTAACCTGTGATTTCTGAGCTACCTTTTTAGGCCTAATATTGTAGCTCTCCATTGACAATTTATAGGCTCTGCAGCATTCATAACAACCATTAGTATTTGCCATTTTGACACAAATTACATTTTCATAATGACAACTGTTAATATTCTCTAAATAGATGCCATTGTTTGACACAGGCTCGGTAGTACAACCGTATTTCAGCCAATGACCATTATAAAATGTATATAAATCAATGCCTAAATAATCAGCAGCTCCGTGGATTTCTACTTCTGTGGCCCATGTGCCAACTTTACGCATGTTTGACACGCTGATATATTGGTCCACAGAGGAGTAGCCATCACGCAATAGAGTGTTGTATTTAGAAGGGTTTTTTTCTAGCTGCTTCACAGTTGCAAACCTAATTTTTCTATGGTAATTTTGTGTGCCACTTATGGCCTGGGAAACTGCCCTAAAGAAACAGTTGCCGTCTGCAATAATTTTGTCATTTTGGCACGGCTCACCTAATGGACCTACAGTTTTAGGATCTGCTACACCAGGCTTCTGAAACTCAGCCTTAATGAGTTTGCATAAGTCCTTACAAACACTTTCAGTAAGTGGATTGAAGGACAGGGCACTGTCTTGAACACTGGTACACAGCACATCTAAATCAACCACAGCGTCCTCCTGTTTGTTTGGGGGAACAGAAGAAGAAACTTCTGCGGCCTCTTGGCACTTTAAGCCCCTCAGATCAGCTGCAACAACATCAACACCAGTCAATTCAAACACTTTAAAAGACTCCCTGTTTGGGTCACCATAACAGGCAGCCAACGCGCAAAATGACTGTACAACTCATCAATGTGACTAAAATACACGACCACACTTTTACCATCCGCATCTACCATCCCATCAGTACTACGCGAGTGTGAATCAACCACAGCATAACGCCCATTGTCTTTAATAACGGCACAAGCATTACCACAAAGTGTCATAATACATGTGTCGTACTGTGCAAACATCTGTTCTAAAGCACCATCTAAAGTTACCCACGCGCCCACCTCAATAATTCATGCTCTACAACATTAGCAGCCCCATTAACCGGCTCACTGAAAGAAAATCTAAACTGCTGCCCGTCTATAACTGACTCATTAGGCAAATCTGCAACAAGTAAATTACTCATGCCCACGAGTCAAGCCTTGATCACGAAGCTCGGTGTACAGTGCATCACCAAGATACAAAACGAAATCTAACTGAGCCTGATCCCATGAAAACACATTATGCACAGAGTGCTTAGCTAAAGCTACCAAAGACATCGCCATGCACTGTACACCATTATACTCAAACCTAGCATCGCCCTGATGAAAACTACCCCTAATAGCGCAAGGAACACCGACGGGTACAACATCAGACTGTGCAACAAGACTTATCTTTGTCAGAAGCTCCCTCCTCTTGGACAGCTGGAGGGCTGAGAAGAGAAGGCTGACTGGTCACAGAAGAAGGCAGAGAGGTCAGAACAGGGCTGCAGCAAGGAGACGACGGCGGGAGGGTCACAGGAGGGCTGATGTCCATGGCCTTAAAGATGCAAAGAAAATATATTATTACTGTGCCTTTAAACTAGTCAGGCTGTTACTGGACATTTTATGATACTAATAATAACAATAAAAATAAAAAACAAACTCACCTGGTCCGTCAACGTCCTCATTTGGTCCCTGGACCTGGTAAGTGACGTTCCTGGAGTCACTTCCACAACCCCCGACTACAAAAAACATGCATACATTTGCCCGTATTCTGTTTAAATGATAAACATATTTGAGGAAAAAAAAAAAAAAAAACAAGAAGCAAAACAAACCTCGTCCTCCAGGAAAGAATCCAGGATGATGACGCTGGTAGGGGACGTTCCAGGTGTCACCTCCACCACAACTGCCTCCGCCTACAAAACAATATATAATTAAAAAACAAGTACAGGCAAACAATGTGTAAAAGGCAATCAACATAAAATGACAAACCTGGTCCTTCTTCATAGCAGGCATGAAGCTGGATGGTGAGCCGGGTCTCACCTCCACGTCCACCGGTGCCGCTTCCACCTTCATAAAATATATAAGTTCAATATTAGAAAAAACAAAACGTATTTGAAATTAAGTAAATTTCATGTCTTAACACTCACCTGCCGCTTGGGCCGGTGTCTCTTTGAGGAAGACCCTTGCGACGCCTCGCCGGAGACGTCTAAACCGCAAAAAGGATAAATAAGTTACTAGATGTCACACCAGGCAATTGTTTACTTTTAACAATAAGCAAATGACAAGATGCTTACCTTCTTTCCCGAAGGAAAGGCGGCCACGTCCTCCCCAGAGCTGAGGTCAGATGGACAAATCTTGTCCATCTCGATCAGCATGGCGGGGCTGAAGAGGACAGGCGACAGGGGGATGGAGAAACGGTCTCCACCTAACAACAAAGAAAATTGTATAAATCATTTATTTGAACAATGTTATTGTCAATAATTAAAGACAGGAATGACATTTACTAACCTCCTGTTGTACCAGGCGCCCCTTGGGACCCACAGGGGAGGTTGAGTCCATAGGCTGGTTCGGTAACAAAATATACATTAGGAACTACAGAATAAGCTACTTGTGCTTAAAGACAAAAAAGTAACAATCTCTCACCTTTCCGCCGCGCACAACGGAAATAAACTCATGAGGGGGTGGTTGTGGTCGTGGCACTGGCAGCGGTCCAGTCACAACCACTCTTGGCAAAGCCCTCCTGATGACTGTGCGAGGGCGGGGGAGGGGCGCCGCCACTGAGGACGCGGGGGAGGAGACCTCAAGCTGCCTGTAGCAAGCCTGCCACAGCAGCTGAACAAGGATCCCCATCCCGTCGCTGTCACTCAGGTGGATCTGAAACAAAATTATAACCAAATGTTACATATTACATAAAATCACACCGATAAAAAAAAAAAAAAAAAAGATAGAAATTGGTCAAATGAGAAAGATTGTACTTACGCCATCCCTGCACCATAGCTCTCGTCGATGCAGGGGGAAATACTCGGCCACATGGGCGAAGGGGACGCCCATGCGGACTGACACCCGGTGGTACTCCTGCCGAAGGAGGGTCTGGATCTCCACGTTGCCAGCGAGGCGCGGTGGAAAATCCACGACACACACCTTAAAAAATAAATCACAATTTAGAAACTACAAAATACACATATTGTCAAAGGATTACAACATTTTTACATACCTTTGGCCAACGCCCGCAGACATACCCGAGGAGTCGGGCAAACTCCTCTGATGCCTCGTCGACCGTCCTGCTGGCCGTCAGGTTGTTGCACGGGGCCATGAGACACACCAGAGCAGGCTCTGAAGAGACAATAATTTGTTCAACTTTCTCAATGACACCTTACAAGGTTCAACTATTTAATGTTTACCACAGATGATATAATGGTCATTGCTATACTCACCTCTGGTGAGGGCGGTCCCCATCAGCTCCATGTGGAGGTCACGGGCACAACCTCCAGGAGTTGCGCTGATGCCAAAGGACAGGCAGCCCTCTGGCATCGGCACGATGCGATCAGCGACCGCACGCAGATGGGAGTTCCCGACAATCAGAACGAACTAAAAAAAAGAAGACAATATTTTACAATCCTCAATCACTACTTCAGAATTTTGCCTCATACTGAAGCGCATAGACTTACCTTCTTGTCGGGAGACTCCGGCGGCAAGACCAACTTGTGGGGCTTCCCACTGGGCTTGGAAGTCTTCCAGGGGTTGACCGAATGCCGAAAACCAGTACCGTGGCCTAAAAAAGAAGCATGTTGAAAAGAACTCAGCATTTACAAAACCAGACAGATATGCAAAAAACATACACAGAAAAACACTTACGGGTAACGGTCTCAGCACTGGCCGAAACAGGTGGACGGTGAACAGCCGTTGGAAGAGCAGGCTCCCCCGCAAGCTGCTCAGCCCTCCTCCTCTCCGCAGCAAGGGAGCGCTTCCATCCCTTGACCTTAGGCATCTGGAAATAAGTTATAATTGTTTTAATTAAAATAAATACATGTAACATTTTAAGAGTCAAACCTAACCCTAAGCTAATGCATTGGAAAGTAAAGACAGACATTTTTTTTTACTTTAATGATTATGATTTAATGATGATAATTGTCACTGTAATAATGATGTGAAAGCTCCAATTTTTCTACTTGTGAGGCAAAAATTCTACTGATCTTGTAGTTTTAATTACAAAAATCGCCTGGCTCTAGCAGCTTTAAGGTGAACTTGGCAAGCATGATCACATGGACTACACCCTCACCAGCAGTGACCAAACGACAACAGAAATGGGCTACAAAGCAAAGTAGTACATGGATCTAACTTAAAGACATTTAATAAATTGACATAAAACAAATATATAAGACAAAAGATAGTCTGCAATAAAACAATGACACAACCATGAGTAGAACAAGATTCAGGTCCAAAACCATCTCAAAATAGACTAAAGCAGACGTTAACCCAGGACACTATCTGCACACACAGAATACTGGACCAGACCTGGTCAAAAACCACAACTAAACCAAATCCTACAAGGGCTGAAAATGGTTCCTAAAAAACAACATACAGTGTATACCACAAGTTTAAAGTAACATTCACACAGAAGGATCTCTCCAGAACTCAACCAGTATTTGACAAGAACAACAATAGGATCCAGCTACACCGGGACAGGACCGGACCAGGACCAAAATTAAACAAAATTCATTATGACCCAGCATCAAATGTGAAAAGCACCATTTTACAATGACAAACCTAGACTAGGACTGGACCCAGACCAAGACTAGACCAGAACACAAGTGAAAAAATACTATCTGTTCTGAGAGGCATAAAACCAAACCTAATAAAAACCACAACTAAACCAAATCCTACCACAACTCAAAGTGATTCCTAACTTTTTCATTTTTTGTTTTTTTAGTATGACAATGTACAATTACATTAAGCACAATGGCACAGATGCTTGTACCAGATTGTAGCTTTACAGCCAATTTCCATCTGACAAAACCTAACAAACACTGCACACAGTTTTATCCTAAGCTGCAAGTTTACAGTTACGTTCACACTCAAGGATCTCCTCAGAAATCAACCTTTAACACGAACAATGGGATGCAGCTACAACGAGATATTAGGCCCAACTAACACTTTAACAAACTAAACATTTATATCTGCATAAATATATACAACCCCAAGCTACTAGACCAAGACCAAACAAGAATATGACATTTTTATGCACACAAAAGTATATAATATAAGCCAGTACTCGACACAGACAACAGGATGAGGCTCCCACAAAGCTACTAGGCCCCGCTAGCATTAGCCCCACTAGCTAACAGATTCATCCACAGAAATAAAGCCACACGTTACGAGACTAAACAAGAATATTACAAAAATATTAGCACTTCAATGTACAAAAAACAGGCCCATCACAAAGCATTACACACAGTGGAAACTCCATAGATAAAAAGTTACATAATACCTAGCATTAGCCCCACTAGCTAACAGATTCATCCACAGAAATAAAGCCACACGTTACGAGACTAAACAAGAATATTACAAAAATATTAGCACTTCAATGTACAAAAAACAGGCCCATCACAAAGCATTACACACAGTGGAAACTCCATAGATAAAAGTTACATAATACATGATGAATTTTCACTACAACTAATTCAAACAACAAAACAGCTTAATTTTAACGCGCATTTAAAGCCAGAATAATTAGCCACAATAAGACAAAGGCTAGACTAACACTTTAACACACTAGAAAGTTGTATCTGCATACATACAGCCCGAAGTTATGAGACTGAGATTAAACAAGAATATTACACTTTAATGCACACACATACATACACACGCACACACATATGCACATACACACGCACATACATGTACACACACACATACACACACATATGCACATACATACGCACACACATACATGTACACACACACGTACACACATATGCACATACATACGCACACACACATACACACATATGCACATACATACGCACACACACATACGTACGTACACACACACACACGTGTACACACACACACACGTGTACACACACACATGTACACACACGTGTACACACACACATGTACACACACACATGTACACACACACACGTGTACACACACATGTACACACACACGTACACACACATACATGTACACACACACGTACACACACATACATGTACACACACATACATGTACACACACACGTACACACACACATACACGTACACACACACATACATGTGCACACACATACATGTACACACACACATACATACACATACTAGCACAGACTAACACTTGAACATACATACATAATTAGCCACAATAAGACAAAGGCTAGACTAACACTTTAACACACTAGAAAGTTGTATCTGCATACATACAGCCCGAAGTTATGAGACTGAGATTAAACAAGAATATTACCACTTTAATGCACGCACACACACACACACACACACATACGTACACACACGTGTACACACATACATACACACACGTGTACACACACACACACACACACACGTGTACACACATACATACGTACACACACGTGTACACACACACACACACACACACACACATATGCACATACATACGCACACATACACACACACACACACATGTATACACACACACGTGTACACACACGTGTACACACACACACGTGTACACACACACGCGTGTACACACACGTGTACACACACGTGTACACACACGTGTACACACACACGTGTACACACACACACGTGTACACACACATGTACACACACACATGTACACACACACACACACACACATGTACACACACACGTACACACACACACACACGTGTACACACACATGTATGTACACACACGTACACACACGTACACACACATACATGTACACACACACACACATACACGTACACACACACATACACGTACACACACACATACACGTACACATACACGTACACACACACATGTACACACATACATGTACACACACACATACATGTACACACACATACATATACATGTACACACACACATACATACACATACTAGCACAGACTAACACTTGAACATACATACATAATTAGCCACAATAAGACAAAGCTAGAGACTAACACTTTAACACACTAGAAAGTTGTATCTGCATACATACAGCCCGAAGTTATGAGACTGAGATTAAACAAGAATATTACCACTTTAATGCACGCACACACACACACACACACACATATACACACACACACACGTACACACACACATACGTACACACACGTACACACACGTGTACACACACACACGTACACACATATGCACATACATACGCACACATACATACGTACACACACGTGTACACACATGTGTACACACACATGCACACACACACATACATACATACACACACACACACACACATATACACACACACACGCATATACATGTACACACACATATACATGTACATACACACACACACACATATACACACACATACATATACATGTACACACACACATACATACACATACTAGCACAGACTAACACTTTAACATGCATACATAATTAGCCACAATAAGACAAAGGCTAGACTAACACACTTTAACACACTAGAAAGTTGTATCTGCATACATACAGCCCGAAGTTATGAGACTGAGATTAAACAAGAATATTACCACTTTAATGCACACACACACACACACACACACACACACACACACACACACACACACACACACACACACACACACAAGAGGGCTGGGTATCACCAAGAAGCTGCCGATACGATACGTATCTCAATACAGTGCGATTTCGATACGATTCGATACGACACGATTCAGAAAAAAATAAAGGCCTTCAACCTTACTTAAATGGTCAACCCAATTTTCACAAACAAAAAAAAAAAAAAACCCCCAAAAAAAAAACATTAAATGGTGCATTTATCTTCCATTTATGGAAGATTAAAAAACCCAATGAAGTGCTTTTTGATAAGGCATGTTTCTAAGGGAGGAAGACATTTTCGTTTCTCTTGCTTCTCGCTCTCGCTTCTCTTATCGATACTAGGAAAACAAATAATCGATACCGTATCGATTTTAATAATATCGATACATATCGGTGTATCGATATTTTAGCACACCCCTAATACATATGCACACACACATATGTACACACATACATATGCACGCACACACACACACACACACACACACACACCACACACACACACACACACACACACGTATACATGTACACACACATATATCTAGCATTAGCGCCGCTACCTAACAGACTCGTCCACAGAAATACAGCCACAAGTTACGAAACCAAATAAAAATTTTCACTACAGCTTCATTCAACTAACAAAACAGCTTTATTTTAACACACATTTAAAGTGGACCAGGACTACACCTGGACCAGACCCAGACTAGACCAGAACACAAGTGAAAAATCCTATCCGTTCTGAGACTCATAAAACCACGCACATGCGCAAAAAACACACCTCATAGCAACAGCATAGCAACCACTTTTCCCGCTCTTGGAATAAGTGATATCATTGGCTGCTTCTAGGCTTTAAAATTTAGCTTAGCTTTTAGACAATACACGATGAATTTTCACTACAGCTTCATTCAATTAACAAAACGGCTTTATTTTTAACACACATTTAAAGTGGACCACGACTACACCTGGACCAGACCCAGACTAGACCAGAACACAAGTGAAAAATCCTATCCGTTCTGAGACTCATAAAACCACGCACATGCGCAAAACACACCTCATAGCAACAGCATAGCGCAACCACTTTTCCCGCTCTTGGAAATAAGTGATATCATTGGCTGCTTCTAGGCTTTAAAATTTAGCTTAGCTTTTAGACAATACACGATGAATTTTCACTACAGCTTCATTCAATTAACAAAACGGCTTTATTTTAACACACATTTAAAGTGGACCACGACTACACCTGGACCAGACCCAGACTAGACCAGAACACAAGTGAAAAATCCTATCCGTTCTGAGACTCATAAAACCACGCACATGCGCAAAACACACCTCATAGCAACAGCATAGCAACCACTTTTCCCGCTCTTGGAATAAGTGATATCATTGGCTGCTTCTAGGCTTTAAAATTTAGCTTAGCTTTTAGACAATACACGATGAATTTTCACTACAGCTTCATTCAATTAACAAAACGGCTTTATTTTAACACACATTTAAAGTGGACCAGGACTACACCTGGACCAGACCCAGACCCAGACTAGACCAGAACAGAACACAAGTGAAGAATCCTTTCCGTTCTGAGACTCATAAAACCACGCACATGCGCAAAACACACCTCATAGCAACAGCATAGCAACCACTTTTCCCGCTCTTGGAATAAGTGATATCATTGGCTGCTTCTAGGCTCAAAATTTAGCTTAGCTTTTAGACAATACACGATGAATTTTCACTACAGCTTCATTCAATTAACAAAACAGCTTTATTTTAACACACATTTAAAGTGGACCAGGACTACACCTGGACCAGACCCAGACTAGACCAGAACACAAGTGAAAAATCCTATCTGTTCTGAGACTCGTAAAACCACGCACATGCGCAAAACACAGCATAGCAACAGCATAGCAACCCCATTTTCCCGCTCTTGAATAAGTGATATCATTGGCCGTTTCTAGGCTCACTGCTTTCTGATTGGACAACACAGAGCACACTAGATCAGGTCTAAATCAGTACAACAAAAAAACACAATAAAACATCTCAATACAGACTAAAGCAGACCTTAACCCGGGACATCACACAGTTTTATCCTAAGATGAAGTTTACAGTCACGTTCACACACATAAGGATCCCCCACAACTCAACCTGGATTTAACACGAACAACGGAATGCATCTATGACGACCTACTAGGCCCAACAAACACTTTAAAGACACTAAAAAGTTACTTCTACATATATACATAAAGCCCCAAGCTACTAAACCACGACTAAACAAGAATATTACCACTTTTATGCATATTAAAATATATAAGCCAGTACTTAACAGACAACAGGATGAGGCTGCAGGAGCTATTAGGCCCCGTTAGCATTAGCCCCGCTAGCATTAGCGCCGCTAGCATTAGCCCCGCTAGCATTAGCCCCGCTAGCATTAGCCCCGCTAGCATTAGCGCCGATTCATCCACAGAAATACAGCCACAAGTTATGAGAGTGAACAAGAAGATTACAACAATATTAGTACTTTAACGGACACAAAACACATACAGGCTCATATAAAGCATTAGACACACAGGACACAGTGGAAACTCCCAACCGAAAAACTTAGCTTAGCTTTAACACAATACACGATGAATTTTGACTAGCTTCATTCAACTAACTAAACTAAGCTTTATTTTAAGACTCATTTGAATTAACTAGCAATGTAAAGTTAATAAAAGTCAGATGTCTTACTTTATCCTAAGTTCTGCGGGCCCAAACGAGGACAAAGGTGGTATATTGTCCTCAGCAAAACGATTCACAAAATCAAGACGGATCCACAGGAGACAATCACGAACAATAGACTGACGACAAAAAACACTAATCCAGTGATCCGATGATCGCAAATCGATGAAACCGCGGTTGAAAGGCGGTAAAAATGTGGTGAAAATGCTTTGAAAAGCAGAGAAATTGCAGCTCAGTATCCCCACGAATAGAGAGACCAAGAGGCGAGGTGGGGCTGCTCCGCACCTGTATTTAAAGGCTTCTGCCGCGTCATCAGTGGTGCGATCTCTCAGCCAATCAGAAGCCCAGGAAAGTGAGACAGCTTTTCTTTGATGTGTCTCTCAGCCAATCAGGACTCTGCTCTGGCCTGCTCCACATAACGGCTGCTGTTTTGATTCAAAAATGTTTTGAAGAGATTTTTGAAAAAAAACATTCAGCCATTTTGAATGGTTTGGTTAAACTTTAACCAAACCAGACAAAATGGCTGAATGCATCTAATACACTTTTCATGACATCTATGTAGAATTGTATTTATTCTATTAAAATGAAATTGAATGACATGAACTGATCAGTTACATATATCATTGAAAGATTTAAATGTTTTTAATATTCCTCTATATTTTAGTTATTTCAGAATCAGAATCAGAATCACTTTTATTGATCCCCGAGGGGAAATTCTCTTCGTTCACAGATCCCACGACCACAGAATAGAAATTTAAAATTGAAATTTAAAAGAATAAGAATAAATATAAAATGTCATACACACAGTGCAAAACAGTAAAAATATATATATAAAAAAATAATAATAAATAAAAAAAATAATTGTTATATTTATTATTTATTTTTATTTAATACATAATGTGAGGCAACATACTAATATTTACCAATGGTCCATGAACCTCTAGTTTCAGTTGATAATACTTTTTACAACAACATGTTCTTACACAAAGATTTTTAAGTTTAAGTTAGAAACTGGTAAATTGGGAGGAAACATAAGTTACATTATTCGTAGTTATGTTTCTATGAATGAGTTTAAAATAGAAATGTGATAATGAGGCAGTGGTTCTGAAATTGCTGTCACTTGACACTAATGATATGAGAGTGTATTAGCAGGTGACACTGAGACATAGTCATATGTTTTTTTAACATTAGTATCTCATCCAAAACATATATTTTGACCTGCTGTGTCAGTGTGTCCTCATTGTTTTGTTTAGGCTTATAATAACAACAAAGAGCAAATCATCTATGTACAGTACAAAGGCACAAGATGGAAGTGGGAGAAAAAAAGTAGGTCTGTGTGGTGAGGCCGTACTCAAAGTGTGGTCAATAGGTATGTGCCCAGGTTCAAAGTTTTTCATTTAAAATAATAGAGCCTATGAAAAAAAAATATTAAGATACAAGACTGGACTGTGTCTGAATGTCCAGCCTAGTCTCTAACCTCTCATTCACTACAGAGCCCCACACTCTTTAGCAGACGATATAGTGCCTCCTTCACAGAGTGATTTAGACACACAGCTCACTACAAACAGGTCATGTGACTCTGGGTCTGGGTGAAAAAAAGTTTAAAGGCTAAACTCTGATAAAACTTGATTTCTGTCATAAATAATGATCAGATCTTACTGGCACAAATAGTTATGGACTAATGTTAGTCATACAAGTTTGTCTCAAGCTGGATCTCACGCAAATGGATTTTATTATTAATTTTTTTATATGAGATGTGGAAATTGTGGCTCTTTTAAACCATAATGGTTTATTTAGGAGTGGGACTCAAAGAGACTCCTGTTGTAGTTTGTACAGTGTTGTCATGGTGATGAAGCTCGTCAGCGCTTCCAATGTGACTTTGTCTGTTTAGTGAAAATGAACTGCCCACAGCTGCAATGACATAGAGACCAGTGGCGCGTTAGCGCCACCCTTACAGAGTGCCAGGTCGGCCGAGTGCGAAGCGCGGCCCGCGAGGGCCGTTCGATGCCGCTTGCGGCTTTAATTATTATTTTTATTTCTTCCTCTTCTGCTCTTTGAGCAGGAATTTCACCCCCTGAACATATTCAAAAACTCACAAAATTTTGCCCAAAATTCAGGTCTGCCGAAAAATTTATTTTTTTATATGGTGCATCATTGGGCATAAAAAAATGGCGCGACAGCGCCACCTACAAAAGTCAAAATACATTGCGTCAATGGGAGACAGCCCGACGTCAACTTTGTCATAGAGCCACCAAATTCGGTACACACATTCTTCAAGTGATGCCAAACAAAAAATATTATTATGGCCACGCCCCCTGACAAACCGGAAGTCGGCCATCTTGGATTGAAAATTCCAAAATGCTGAGTCAGCGTTTTCCCTCACGTCGCATTTTCGTCAACTCCTCTGAAGATGCTTCACCTGCAGGGCTGAAAATCACTGGACATCATCTAGACAAGTGGGGCATCAAAAGTTATCCAATTTAGGTTGATACCTGTCACGGTTTCCGTGTGGCGATGTCGCAAATTTCCATCGGAATTTTTGCAATTTTTTCAAATTTGAAAATTTGCTCCCGTTTGCGCATACAAAGTCCGATTTCACTCAAATTCTAATCATTTGTAAAACTTTCTGGCCTAAACCTACTCATTGTGAAAGAAAACAAATTGGTGCAATAGCGCCCCCTACAGAATAACAAATTAATTTGTATGGAGGTCCGAAAATTTACTTTTTCCCAAATGTTACGAAATTTGACACAAAATTCCAGTGGGTCATCCCAATCAATAAAGTCAATCAGACTCATGTCGTTGTTTGCACCGTGTTGCTATGGCGATGCGCCAAAGTGCCCATGTTATCCTAATGGGAACGCTCCGAAAATTTCCCATTCATGAGAAAAACATTAGTTTCATGGAATGAAGTGAAATTTGGCACAATGACTCATCATGTCATCCTGATCCAAAAAGTCAATTGGATACATGTCATATTTTTCAAACGGTTGCCATGGCGATGGCCGAAATAGCCCATGTTATTTTAATGGTAAAATTTCCACATTTTCTGACATTTCAAAGTCTTCTAACGACTTCATACCTTCAATGAAGAACATGAAATTTGGCACGATGATTCTTTACATCGTTCTCGTCAAAAAAGTCCAGGGGCCAACCTTGTATTTTACACGGTGTTGCCATGGCGATGCCTGGAAAACCCCATGTTGGTGCATTTTGTGCATCAGTGCTCCCAGTGTCTTTTGCCTTTGTTTGGTGACAAGTGCAGCCCAAAGACACAATAAAACGGAGAGAAGTAGCGGATCAGCGCCACATACAGGGAGTGGCCGGTCGGCCGAGTGCGAAGCGCGGCCCGCGAGGGCCGTTCGATGCCGCTTGCGGCTTTAATTCCAGTTTGTTTTTGTTTTTGCAGCTAAAACATTGAAGACTATCTGACAAATTTCAAATTACTTAACTTAAAATTTACCAGCCCCAAGTAAAAAAGTAACTTCAACATTTGTTAACAGTTTCCTTTAATTAACCAGTCACCTCATAGATAGTGTGAAACCTGCTTGGGAGAAGGAACTGAAAACTACAATACCAAAACAATAATGGAAAAACACTGTTCTTCCTAATTCATAACTGTTCAATCAACGAATTGATCAACGATCAATGAAAGTGATTCCATATTTGTAATATTGAAAAGTAGTAAAAGCCGAAGTTAAATCTGTCAACTGGTCAAAAAGTTGTAAGAATGAAGACGTTTTGTTGCTCATCCAAGCTGCTTTTTCAGTTCTGATCACAGTGCTGGTGGACACTGCCTTATATCTATCTGAAGGCTGGAGCTAATGACACTGAAACTGTAAACATCTATTGTTTACAGTCTCAGCCTTAATGGCCTACATTGAAAGTTAATGGGCCTACTGGCTCCTTTGTTTGCTTTGGGTCTGAGGATGAAGTTACATACGGGGAATAGGTGGCCTCTCCCATTCCAAGACAACTTTGGCTTTTACTATGGATCAGACCTGGACAACTGAAAGATTGCATATGCAATATTGTAAGATTTCACTGCAATATATATGCCAGCTAAATGTGCCTATTATTTACTTTTTATTATTATTTATACTTATTTTTCCTTATTTCCTTATTTTTCCTTTTTTTCATTTGAAAATAAATTGTGTCTGAATGTTGCACATTATGGCTGTAAGCCATAAGTCTCTTTCTTGCATAAAATAAAATGTTAAAAGTTACTGTGCGCAGAGGCATCCCTCCACAGAATTGACATACAAATTGGCCTGCTTTTCTCCATGGAGATGAATGCATTTAACTCTATTCTGTGTAATATTTTAAGCAAAGCAATATAATCTTCATGGAAACAAGATAATGATGGGCAAAATAAAGCAAGGCTTCAAAACATAGCTCGAGCTGAAGTGGGTATGCCAAATAAAACCTCAAAATGAACCGTGCAATGCTATTACCCAAGCAAAGCTTTTGCTCTCTCTTCTTACAGTTACATTTTCAATGTGTAATGTGTTAAGTGACGTATAGTCAGTTGTTTGTGTTTAAAATCCAGAAGCATCTCACACACCTCTACCCGAAGTGCAGAAACTGGAGGTTTTAAAAGCACCACAACAGTCTCAATGGTTGAAACTAAACTACTCTGGTTAAACACTGTAGTAGCCAGTTGCTGCTGGGGCAACAGTGTGGTGTTATTCTGCTTATTTTACTTCATCTTTATTGATCCTCGGTTTGGAACTTTAGTAGTATTTGGCAAACTTTGAAGCACATACAAAGATTTAAGCAACAAACATAACCATATAACATATAAGCAGATGCTATGCGTGCCACCAGCTTCCACTTTGCAGCACCTTGTAGTCATCCAGGTTTGATCCATAGTAAAAGCCAAAGTTAAATCTGTCAACTGGACAAAAAGTTCTAGCAGTGGCATCAGGCAGTGTCCACCAGAAATCTGACGAGAACTGAAGAAGCGGCTTGGATGGCCGCTACTACCATCTAGCCTGTTCACTAGATGGCATTATTTTGAGGTTACATTTTGGTTAATTCTTGTTCTGTGACTGGCTGTGCAGTCTCATTCTAAGACTAAAGCCCTGGCCTCAATTACTCCATAAACATCCGATTAGACATTAAAAGACATTTTTATTTTGTTAAGTACTTAACAGTGTTATTTTCTGGTAAGACACAATTGCCTGTAGTTACAATTCTAGTACTGGACAATTAACTAGTAATAAAATAAATTGGTTAAAACTACTAAAATATACAACTTTATTCAAGTGCTATTGAGATTTTTTTTTTACCTTAAGATCAAGTGCATCTTACATTTTTGTCGTACTTAGCCAAACCAATCTAGCGCCACAAAGCCTTCAGTAAGGCCTTTTTAACTGAGTGCATCTAGAACTATGACTCCCAGGTTATTATTGAACATGACTCTTCCCTCTTTCTCTACACTGCACTGGGGGTCTCGCAGCAGCCTCATCACCCCCTGTTTGAGCTCAGGCGAGGCTGTTTTACTGAAGTCCAAGACCTCAGTGAGAAAGTCCAACATCAGCTCTCCGGTCTCGTCTCCTTCAGTGAAACATTCAGTGATGTCCATGTGAGACTGCAGCTCGTAGCTCTTATAGGGGACTCTGCGCGTGTCCAGCAGGCTCTTGATGTCTGCAGTGGTGACACACTGACTGATCTCAGTGTTGCACAGTTGACTGCGGAAGGTTTCCCAAAGCTTCCCCCAGCCACTCTCACCTGAAAGAGTGCATACAAAAAAATGTGTACAACAGTGTTTTTAAAAGTCACAATTTTTACTTGCTTGGGAGATCAACACTGCTTCTCCATTAAATGTAAATCATGTTACGACAAAACCTAGGTCCTCCCACAGTGAAGGCTTTTGGCTCACTGCAAATAAGGCATGAGTGTGTCCACTTACCTGACACTAAAAGAATCATCAGCTTTCCGTTCTTGTCGAGGAGGCTCTGAAAGAATCTGATGGTGGCTTCAGGATCTTGGACATAGTACAGCACCTGTGGATTGAGCAAGTAACGAGCTGGTGACTGGTGTATTCAGAGTAAGTCTAATTATGTTCAGCACAATGCTTGAGATCCTCCAGAGAATAATTGATGTGAGGTACTGTTAACAGAATGTGTTGTAGATGTGTCAGAAATGCACACAGACCTGGACCATGTGGATGAAGTCAGCCTTCTTGGTGACATTTTTCTGTCTCCACTGCTTCTCAAATTCAGAGGGCTGTCATCTTGTTCCAGGTGAACTTGATGTAGTCTAAATCTGGCTTCTGGCCAACCATCACTGTATCAAATAAACACACAGAACACGATAAGTTATGTAGACTGACATTTTTCTATATCGTCATTTAGATTAGATTTTTGATTATATTTGATCATTTAAACGCATAGAACCCGATGGGGGACATCAGTGTAATGAATGGCATTCATTACAATGATGTCAACATAATAACAATCCTTACACGTCCTACCAGGTACAGCAGTGTTGGCCGGTAAGACAACTGCTTTGCTCTTGAGCCCACTTGGTGACATATAATACAAATGGTAAATGCTTACATTTGTGAAAGAAGGCTCTACAATTAGCTACTTCTACCAAAAATAAATATCTTTATTCACTTCATTCACTCCCAGCTAATTTGATGTGGGCAAAAGATTTTACACTACATTTTAAACTACATTATAATTAAAACAATTACACAAATAATTACATAAATACTTAATTGTTAGTTCAGTTAATTTAATTCAAGAGCAGTTCCCAATATCCACTGCTTCATTTCACGATGATGAATGTAATGAATGTACAAACAAATAAGCATGTGCCACTAAAGCCTATACCTCTGTAGTTATGGAGCTGCTGGCTGCTGGGCTCCACTACCTCATTATCCACCAGCACCCCTGGGTGTTTCAGACGCAGCTGAGAGATCATCTCCAGGTCAATCTTACCTATATCACAGGAACGTGAGTATTACATAATATAGAGACCAATGCCACCACTTTTGACACACAACCCTCCGCTTGTTTGTACATGTCAAAATGTGACGTGACACATCATCCATTCTCTGATGATGGCTCTAACATTACTGTACCTGTTCATTTTAAAAGGTTTGTAGTGGTCTAAAGTTATTCCTCACTTATCTTATGCATTCTGAACAATAATTCACTGTGATCAGTTCATAAGCTCTTTTCACAGCTCTCAGACCAGAGCGGAGTTTTGTTGTATCGGTAAAGCTAACAACAACTAGCAGGCTAATGCACACAGCATGCAGATAGCGTGCAGCTGACCTATTTTGCAGTACAGTACCAATTTTGCTCAGATACATGTGGGGAAAAAATCTGGTACAGGGCTTGTAATGCGTTGAATGTATCAAGACATCTTTCAGGGTGAAGTGTCCATAGATGTGCCTCCAGTGTTGCCAGTGGATGGTGTCACTATAATCTTGAGCAATGACAAGTAGTATGATGACAATGAAGTGCAGTTCCCTGATATGTTTAAAAAGTCCTTGTGCAGTTACTCGGTCATGCCCCTGGATGACCCCTGGATTAGAGTATGACCTTAGCTGTCTGCTTACTGACTCATATATATACTCATATATTATTCCAAGTTCTTACCTGCCCCACTCCCAACTCCAATGACATTTAGCTGTGACTTCCCATTGCCAACACTGTGAAGAGACAATAATTATAAATAATATTATTAAGATAGAGTTGACGATATTAAACCTTTTTTTTTTTTATAAGACAACTTTGACCACAAGCCTATGTCTTTTAATACATTTCTATTATGTGTGATTTCAAGTTGCACTATATAACTTTCCTGGTGGGGCATTAAAACTTTATCTTGCATTACTTCAATTACATGTGTTATTAGTGCTAACTAATACCTTGAAATATGTGTATACATTCTTACTGTGAGGAGAGAGTCTCCTCTCCATAGATCTGACTTGTAACTTGGCTTTGTGGTGTCATAGGTTTATAATCATTTATGGAAAATAAGTTGAATGTCATACTGTGCAAAGTACATATGCACTGTACATTTTATGCAAAGCAGTAGTGGTAGGCAGGTGTTGGAGCTTCTACCATAAAAGTTACATAGTGCACCTTTAAGATTATTGTAGGGAATAGAAGTGAAAAATATATATAGACAAACCATGTAAAATTTACTCTGCTTTTTTAAATGGCATGACAGGTTACACAAAAACACATTTATGACATAAAGTTACATATAAAAATCTTGGTGTCCCCATTTATCCCTAGTTTGTACATTTTGGTGAAGTTTACTTCGTTATTGGACATGGGAAACAAATGTGACATATGTTGCAGTAATTCCATGTCTGTTACCAAGCAGTCACACAGTAAACAGGGGCAAAAAATTGTCTACTTTGGACAGTATTTGACAAGTAAAAATAAAGGGCAGCACATCAGAAAAATGTGTGTGTAAATCACACATTTTGACATTATTGTGTTTTGTATTGTATTGTAAAGATGAATAGGGACTCCTTTTTATAACTTAGAACTAGCCTATAACATTTATATGTAAAATTATAATAAATATTTACTACAGGTACTATCCCTCAGAAATGAGGTAATAATTTGAAAAAAAAAAACCAACAAAAACTGTCATATGGACTTTAAACTACTTTCTGTTGTAAGATTAAACTTTATATTACCAGTCCAAAATAATAATAAAAAAAAAAAAATACAGACGCTGTGGTGTTAACAAGTTTTAGGTTGTTTTTTTTTGTTTTGTTTTGTTTTTCTATCTTTGGCCACGTGTTACATTTATAAAGTTCAGTACAGTGCATTACCTGGCCAGTATGTCAGGTAGTGTGTTGTGGATGAAGTCTCTCATAGCCTGATGTTCAGAGGAGCGCTCCAAAAACAGCTCGAATGATTTTTGGTATCGGTCATCATCATGGACCAGGCACTTCAATGGAGAACCCATTGTACTGTTTAAAAAAAACAAAACATTTTACAAACAGCACACACAGTGATATATACCGTCTACAGTGATATGATGCGGTATATAATGATCAAGTAGGACAGGATAAAATTTCTTTTTCAACTTTGCGCAGCACTGCTGGGTCCCAGGCCACTAGCCATTAAAGGAATTGGCAATTTGACAGGCCAGTGCTGGTTTCTTGTGGATGGCCAGAGGGCTTACTGGGTCCACACTTGTGGTTATTATTATTTGTTTGTGACAATTGAGTCAGCTGGGTAAATATCATTATTATAGTCAGAGGGAGGGGCAACATTGTAACTGGGGGAACTACAGGTGTTTACAGCTTTAGATGGGCTGGGGTCAGCAACAATGTGTGAGGACTATCCTTGTGAGGTTCTCATACCCCCAGTCTATCGCGGTGCAGCGCTACTTTGCGTCCTCTAGATGGCAACTGTATGCTGTACACAGCCTCTCCCAGTTTCTCCAAGATTATGAAAGGTCCACTCTACTCACTGTCCAGTTTCGGGCATCTGCCCATGTTTGTGTCTCTGGGATGAGGAAAGATGCATAACTACAGGCTCTAACAATCCACTTGTCTGAATGCAATGGGTAAGATGTTTTTGGCAGTTGTTTGTGCATTTGAATGATGCGATTGTCCAGAAAGATTAAGGTGCCTTGTTTGATGTGTTTGATGTCAATTATTCAGTCCAGGGCCTTCAGGGTATCAAGGCTCAGCATATAGTCCTCCAAATCTACGATCCACACCAAACAGCAAACTGAGTCATTTTCCACCTGCAGTCTCACCGTCCACAGGACCCATAGTTGCGGGAATGTAAGTTTGGATGGGGCTGCAGAGTTTTTTTCAAGGAATGCAGATTTTGCATGCGTTGTTAGCCTACTTACTTAATAGCCTTTCGGTCTTTGTCACCTACACAAATATACACAAAGAATACTGAGTGAAGGCACAAAATATCTCAGCCTCAGTTCACCATACATGACACACGAGCAGGCACCAGAGTGAGATCAATAATGAAACTTGCTCTCTACACGTGGAAATAATGTCACGTGGAAATAATGTTCCTTCACATTTGATGGTGGTCCAGAGGGGCATATGTTTAAGTTAAATATCACTGTTTAACTGACTGCACTGTCCTCATGTGTCACTGCTGATCACATCTGTAGCCTCCTGAACCCAATACATGGGTTCCTGGATGTCCACCAGCACAATCTGTTCTACAGCATCACAAGCAGCGTCTGACCATAACCACGAGAACTAGGGGTGCTGGGGATTAGGGCTGGGTATCACCAAGAAGTTGCCAAAACAATACATACCTCGATACACAGGCCACAATACGATACCTATCTCGATACAGTACATTTTTGATACGATTCAATATGATATATTTAATATCGATACGATACGATACGATACGATTCAGAAAAAAAATAAAGGCCTTCAGCCTCTTTATTGATGAATCCCATTTTCACAAAAAAACCCCCAAAAAACATGAAATAATAAATGGTGCATTTATCTTCCATTTATTGAAGATTTAAGAACACAATAAAGTGCTTTGTGATTAATGCATGTTTCCAACTAGAACAATACATACAACCTCAAAAAAGTGCTCAGCTGCATCATCATCCATAGCTAATACAAGCTCAACAATTACTTGAACAAAGGCACATGCAGTTTGACTGATCTAAAGGATCTCACAATGTAACTATTAAATCACTAGTAACACTAGTAGCCCTGAGAACATTGCTTTTCAGCAAACGTAACCAAACAACAGCAACAAAAATAGAAAGCTATTTCTTAAAGATTTTTGTTTAGAAACAGAATTTGGTCAACATGATATGAGCTGAGTGCATTTCTCTGAGCGGTGACAATGTCTCCTGCTGTCGAGAATACACGCTCAGAGGAGACACTGGTCCCTGGGATGCACAGGTACATTTTTGCAAGCTGTGACATGAGTGGATATTCATTCTGATGCTCTTTCCACCAACTAAGTGGATTTCCCTCTGAAAGAGACAAGGCTGGTGCCTTCTTGTACCTTGTCACCTCTTCTTCTGCACGGCACTGTGTGGTTCTTTGTCTTGCAGCAGTACCTGCACAGTAGGTTGGACCAAGTAAATCAGCCAAACTGTACATGTCCTTTGTTCGCTTGGGTGCTGGGCCAGCAGCACAGTTGTCCTTCTTAACTTCTTCAGAATTGTCTTGCTCCACACGCATCACCTCAGTCACGATCTCGAGATCAACCTCTTTCTATATTATAAAGCAAATGACATGTTTGTTTTAAGTTTGTGTTCATAAACTTTAAGGACACATAAGTTAAAACATCTATTTTTGTTCTAGTTTGAATTTAAAATCAACTATGAATTTATACTAAACACTATTATACACTAATATTTAACTTTGTACTTTACAATGTGATATGTGATGAATATTCTATTTATTTATTTGTGAAACAACAAATTAACATACCTGAAATGAGTCATGAATTCTTCCAGCCTCTGCAATGACTGATGTAGATTTCATCTTGTTGATGGTCAGAAAGGAAGGGCAAAGCTTTGAATCGTGGATCCAGTGCCGAGCATAAATACATAGTCTCCTTATGTTCATCCTTGTACCTCTTGCTCAGATCCTCACAAATGGCTGCTTTGATTTCTTTCACCAAGGTAGAATCAGATGACCTTTCTTGTAAATCATGGATGAGCTGAGCATGAAGTGGTGCAACAACTGATAATGTTGGTGTATTTTCCTTGGACATGACTAGTGTTGCTACCTTCATGGGCTTCATGGCATCCACAATATCCTCTGCAGCTGTTATGTCTGACTCACTGAGGGTGCATACTTCTTTCTCTGTCTTTCTCACCTCACTTGACAAAAGAGCAGCTGATATGGCTGGTTGCTGCTCAAGAAATCGCTGGAGCATGTCGTGCGCACTGTTCCACCTGGTCACAACGTCAACGATCAGTTTGTGCTCTGGCAACCGCAGCAGCTTTTGATTCTGGCGAAGTACGTGGCTAGCTGTTGTGCTGCGCCTGAAAAAGTTTTAAAAGCGACCTAAAAGACAAGTGACTACAGGTAGTTTCAAAGCAAGCTGTGATGCCAGGTTGAGCGTATGAGCAAAGCACTTAAAATGCAACATGCCAGAGAGCTTAGTCCCTGTGTGACTTTCATGCATGGCTCTCGTTTGTAAAACGTTGGACATTAGCTCCCAGTGGTCATTGATAAAATGGCTTGTAATGGTTATATACGATTTCGTGGCACGGGACGTCCAGCCATCACAAGTAAGGGCCACTTATGGTGCTGCATTTAGGCTCGTTTGAACGACATCTCTCACCCTCTGATACATTCACGGGGCCGCTACCTCTGTCAAATGTTTACGTGTGGGAATCACATGGCATTGATCTAATGTGTTTATCATAAGACGAAAGCCTGGGTTCTCCACGACACCGTATGGACAAATACCTTAGCAGATATAATGCACAGTAGTGTCAGTAATCTTAAGTACACGCGGAGAGTTGGATGCTAGTCTGCTTATTTGGCTCTCAAAAGTACGTTGTTCTGGGTCCAGGCTTTTCTTCGGAGGCGGCAAAACTAGCTTGTTGGGATGGTGGTGCTGCAGGTGAACTCTGAAGTTGGTCGTATTATCTGAATATTTGATAGCTGTTTGGCAATGCGTACAGATAGCGCTGGTTTTGTCCAATCCGCTTCCCCTCTCTCGGGCTTTAATACAAAATGCGCCCATACGTCCGCCTTTAGGGAGGAAGGCGATTGAAACATTTTTTCTGACATTTTCGTTTCTCTTGCTCGCTTCTCACTTCTCTTCAAGAGTAAAGATGCGGCAGCGCAGCTATACTGCCTCCTAATGTCCGGGGAGAATATTGATACTAGAAAACGGATAATCGATACTGTGTCGATTTTAATAATATGGATATATATCGCTGTATCGATTTTTTAGCACACACCCCTGGGTATGCTATTGCACCTCCTGCTGGCGGGTAAGGGATCTGCAAGAAGGCCTCTGGGTTGAAGTAGGAGTAATAGCTGCTATAACTCCCAGTACGTTTGGCCTCAGCAAGGTAGCAGAGGAGACAATATCCACTAGTGAAGAGCAGCTCACATTTACGACTGTTATGGGCACGTACCAGCTTTCCCCATCTCCTGTGCGGCCCACTGTGACATGTTCTGTTTCTCTCTGTGACAGAGCGCCCCCCGCATCATCCCATCTGTGTGGTTCCTACACTGGTCCAACCCTAGAGCAATCCCAGACTATGTGTCCACGGCTCCAGCAGATCTGCTGACAATATGGCTTGTGTCTTCATTTCTTTTCTAATATGACAGCACATACCAGCTGCATAAGCTCACTCAGCTCTGCATTCTGTGACGGGTTAGCCTCTAGAACTCTTATCATATTCACCTGCACATTCCTCCTAAAGAAGCCATCGGTGTGCCCAGCAGCAACCTTTCTGTAGCCATGTCCAATGCTTCTTAAAGTGATCTAGAGTAAGCCAGTAGTGTGATAGACCAGACCGATGGACCGGGTCTTCAGTGTCATTTGCAAGTGTCCTGAGCTGTTCGCCAGGACAAGGGCAGCAGCTACACAGCTCTGAGCAAAGTACACTGGAGGTGGAGCAGGATCTGATAGCAGCCCCAGTGAGACACATGGGTAATTGGACAGCTCTTTCTTCTCTGGACCATCTCGCAGGCTTGTCCAACAGTTCAAACTGAGTATGTTTTAATGGCACAAGCTGGGGTGGTGAATTTAAAATACCTGGCTGGCCCACAGTGAGTGTCCTTGGTGCGTTCCAGCATCACGCCATGTAATGGTTTCAGACCAGCTTCTGCTGCGAGTTATCTGGCCATGTATCTCAACCACTCTGTGATTTCCATACTGACTTAGGATGTCAGTGTCCTCCTCCAGTTTAATCTTTGGTTACACAGAAGGAAATATCTTCAACTGGTACTTCATCAGAGTCGAGGTTAGCTTTGGTCTTACTTGGTGAGCCCACCCACAACAGAGGACAGACACTGCTCATTACAAAAAGAGTAAATATTTAAAATGTCAGTGTGGTAGATTTTGCTCTGTCTGATTATTTCTGTGTCTTCTTTGACCTGTTATTCCCAAACCAGTGGCTAGTCCTGCAGTTGTTCGTAGGAGACACATAAATGATAACACAGGTGGACTGTTGATGGAAATAATACACTTTTAAAATGCCTGATGTTGATGATTGGTGGTGAGTGTTTTGAATGTTCTAGACACCATTGCCCTGATGAAGGTTAAAATGGTTACACAGAAAGCGCGATGGAGAAATTATGACTTGGTCAGGGAACAGAAAAGGGAGAGCCGAGTGGCAATGGCTCAAATTAAAGCTCCAGGTTCATTATGAGATTTACAGAGAAAAGATGTATAGGTACTGCCCCACTTTATGTAGAACAAGGGAGAACTCTGACATTACTGGAAGTTGCAGTAACAACTCTTGTGTCCTGTTTGCAACAGTAAACAGATTAACAAACCCTCCAGCTCCACTGCCATTAGAACTAATTTCCACGCCTAAGTGCAAAGACTGATACCATGCCCAAATTGGAAAATACTAGTATACTGTAGTGTGACTTTGGCTAAGCCCCGCCTCTTTCCTCGTATGATTCACGCTAAGCCCCGCCCCTTTTCTCTATGACAGTCTTGTGATTCACACTAAGCCCTTACTTGATTAATAAGTATACCTTGGTATACAACTTATTAGAGAAAAAGGGCAAGGCTCAACATGAATCATAAGAGAAAAGGGCGGGGCATAACTTGAATCACGTGACATAGGGGCTTATCTTGAAACATACAGGGAAAAGGGAGGTGCTTAGCGTGAATAATACGAATGTCACAGAGAAAAAATCCAGGGCTTAGCGCAAATTGCATGACTGTCACGGAGGAAAAGGGCAGGGCTTAACATGAATCATAACAGAAAAGGGGTGTCGCTTAGCATGAATCACGTGACATAGGAAGGGGGCGGGGCTTAACATGAATCACGTGACATAGGAAGGGGGCGGGACTTATCTTGAAACATACAGTGAAAAGGGTGGGGCTTAACGTGAATAACATGACTGTCACAGAGAAAAGGGGCGGGGTTTAACGTGAATTGCATGACTCACAGAGAAAAGGGCGGGGTTTAGTGTGAATCGCACAACTGTTGCAGAGAAAAGGGGCAGGGCTTAGTATGATTCACGTGACAAAGAAAGTGGGTGGGGCTTCGTGTGAATAACACGACTGTCATAAAGAAAAGGTCTGGGGCTTAAAATGAACCATAAGAGAAAAGGGGCGGGGCTTAGCATGAATCACGTGACACAGGAAGGGGGTGGGGCTTAGCTTGAATCATACAAGAAAAAAGGCAGGGGCTAGCATGAATAACTATAGAGAAAAGGGGCGGGGCTTACCATGAATCATGTGACATAGGAAGGGGGCAGGGCTTACCTTGAAACATACAGGAAAAAGGGAGGGGCTTAGCATGAATAACAACTGTCAGAGAAAAAGGGTAGGGCTTAGGGCATAGGTGTCAAACTCTGGCCCACGGGCCAAATTTGGCCCGCAGTGCAATTATATTTGGCCAACGAGGCAATTTCAAATTAATATTAGAGCTGGCCCGCCGGTATTATACGGTGGCAGCGCTGTAACACCGCATTCACCGCTTATACTACAAATCCCATAATGCTCTGCTGTTGTTTTGGCACATCAATTAGGACAGAGGCAGACACGCCCCCTCCTCTGTGAAGCTGCAGGTCGGGGTGGTGTCATCTCTGATATGTGCAGGACAGTGAAGGTGTAAAACCAAACTGACTCTGTGGGAGGCACAGAAAGTGTTGTTTTTCTCTCATCCATAGTTTTGCACTTTATTTTATTGTATTTCAATCCAATTATGTTTTAAAAATATTTTAGTTGAGTGACTGATAGAAAATTGCTGATATTATTTATTTCTTTGAAGTGAATTTAGCCTACTTTTGCCATTTCCCTGAGAAAATATACTGATGGTGCCTTGAATAATACCACTTCATTCATTTAATGTGCGTGTTATGGGTATTTTTATATAAAGGAAGTTTGTCTTTTGTGACTGCTGAAAATAAAAAAAATACTGACAGAGCCATAAGAAAATATTGCTTCATTTATCCGATCATATAGTAATATATTTGTTAGGTTTTCAGTAGGTTCAATTAGGTTCACTAGACTATGTGCGGTCATTTTAAATTTTTTCAATGAACATTCGATCAGCCCGGCCCTCGGCTTGTAGCTATTTTTTTCATTTGGCCCCCTGTCAATTTGAGTTTGACACCCCTGGCTTAGGGTGAATCGCACAACTGTTGCAGAGAAAAGGGGCGGGCTTTAACATGAATCACACAACTGTTGCAGAGTAAAAGAAATCAACATTTGCACATTCAAACTTTTTGGAACAAGTCTGTGTAAACCCTCAGTCGTCCCAGGTCTGATCCATGGGCAAGACGAAGTTCAAATCTGTCAACTGGACAAATCGTTGTAGGAGTGAAGACGTTTCGCTGCTCATCCCAAGCCGCTTCTTCAGTTCTGATCAGATTGCTGGTGAACACTGCTTTATATCTATCTCAAGGGGGCTAACTCTTTCTGTAGGGAGGGGCTAACTGCACTGAAACTGTAAACACCTATTGTCTCCAGTTTCAGCTGAACTACCCTATTCAGCCCTTAACGACCCTGCTATTGTTCCCATTGTTCTGGGTCTAAGAATGGAGTTGTAGATGGGGGAGAGATTATGTCTCAAGCCTCCATTCCTGTTTAAAGAAGGATTCTCTTTCCTAACAAAAATAGCTTCTTTAACTCCCCTCTCAAACCATTTCTTTTCTCTGGCTAAGATCTGAACTTCACTATCTTCAAAGGAGTGGTTAGTGGCTTTCAGATGTAGATGCACGGCGGACTGGGGTCCAGAGGAACTCTCACGCCGATGTTGGTACATCCTCTTGTGGAGTAGCTGTTTAGTTTCTCCAATGTAACGCTCACTGCACTCTTTGGAACAAGTGTATCTGCACTTGTATACTTGTCCGCTGTGTGTATGAGACATGAGAAAGAAAGCCCCGCTGTACAGAGAGCGCAACAGGACAGAGACGAGCCCAAGCACCGTCTGAATTTTTGGTGCTATGGTGCTTTAGAAATTGTAAGTTTTTAAATGTTTTTACGCAACAAACGGATAAAAGTATAACTGGACACCATCATCTCTCTTTGTGAAATAAAGTATGAGTTGGTCTTGTAGTTACAGTATTCCTTATAAACAAACACAGCTGAGCACAGCAGCAGCGCATGAAGGAGACACTTGATCTGTGTCTGTGCTGCAGAATGAACAGGCCCTGTCTTTGAGAAATGCCAAAGCTCAACTGTTTGAAAGTAGGCTCATAACATGGTACACTGCGGTTTAGCTCGTCAGTGCAGGCAACAGTACTACCCACAGTACAATCAGATGACACCTGACTGGTTCTGTGCAGACCGGGTCCTAACTATGGCGCAATCAGTGCTGCAAAATGGTGTTCGCCTGATCCCAAAACGAATCCACTGTGCGCGCAGACAGTCTACACGCCTCATCTCTCACTACCAAGCACGAGCCTTTCTCACTAAATCTGACCTACTCGGCTTGCACCGCTTACAATAGGCACTAGCAAAGCGAAGTCGAATGAAAAGGGAAAATCTACGTGTTCGAGCATCGCCATGGCACGTGCGCTGGTGCTTTACGCTGCAACGGACTATGCATTTCTCGTTTCATTGTCAAGCAAGAGCAATCAGATGACACCATAACGCGGAGGATACTTACTGTACGTGAAGCTGCCGTGTGAATGCGCACAACAGGGAAGCGGAACCAGCCGGGGCGAACCCTCCCTCTGCTGTAAGACAAAGGTAATGACTGTGCTGTTACAGTTTTTACCAGTGGCTTTGGCATATTTTTCTAATCACACCAGAAGTTTTTAAAGATATATGAATTTCTCAGAATAATTCATACAAAGAGCAAAAATAATGAAATAGTGCAATCTACAAAAAAAAAAAAAAAAAAAAAAGGATTATTTATATAAAGTTAGTATTTCTCAAAACACAGGCCTATGCTCAAGGTTTAATGATTACCGTAACATGCTTAACCTTTATCCTCCAGTTCATCTGTGAGGCTTTTGTATTGGTATTATTTTTGATTTATTTATTTATTTTTTTACATATATAGCCTACCTTAGTAAATTCTGAGTCACCTTAGTAAAGTCTGGCATTAGACCTATGAATCACCAAGGAGACAAGAAGGTGGAGCCAACAGTTTAGGTTACTGGCTCTTTGCACAACACTGCTTTCAGACTTTAATCACAGATGTATCCTCCAGTGAAGAATATGTTTTATCGTTTTATTTTCTTTAAATATACATTTTGAGCACAACTTTGAGAACACCCCATAGTGATTAGGGCAGACAGACATTTTGACAAGCTAGCACAGTGTTGTGTTGTATTGTGCTGGTCAAATCTATGGAGAGGTGAGACAGTGTCACGATCCACGTGTTCCTGTGTCTTGTCCACCTGTTTCTGTGCTCCTATGTGTGTCCTGTGCTCTCCTCCCCCCTCCCTCGCCTGCCTGACTCCGGAGCTGGGCGGCGTCCCCGGCGGCTCCTCCCGCGCACACCTGCCCATCAGCCTAATCATCACCACCTGGCGTGGATAAAGGAGCCAGGGATCAGACATTTCGGTTCGATCGTCCGCGTGTCTACCGTGAATACGCTAGCTCAGTTCTGTTTTTTAGTCTGTTGTCTGTTTCCCGTACTCATTTGGACTTTTTGCTCTTCCAGAATCCTGCTCCCTGCTTATCCAGCTCCGTTGTCTCTGCTCCATCCTGGACCCAGCTCTCTACTCCTTCTACCTCACTTCACCTGCTCACCATTCGTGTCACCGGATCCTGGCACTCACTCTGCTTTCTACTCCAAGAGAAAGACTCTACCGTCATTGTTGCACCTTGCTTTTTCCACTTTTGTAAATAAACACTGTAAACTTGCCCCGAGTCTGACGTGTTGGTTCGTTCTACCAGCCTTTACGACAGACAGCTCGTAATAACAATGCATGTTTTTTTTTGTTTTGTTTGTTTTGTTTTTTTTAATAATAAAAAAAAGTATATATATATATATATATATATATATATATATATATATATTTATATACATACACACAATTATTATTTTTACAATAAAAAAAAAACTTACTGGATAAATGATTAATAGATAGACATCAGTAATGTATTTTTAACTGAGTGCATCTAGAACAATGACACAGTAATGTATTCCTTGAGTGCATCTAGAACAATGACTCCTTGGTTATTATTGAACAGTATTCTCCCCTCTTTCTCTACACTGCACTGGGGGTCTCGCAGCAGCCTCATCACCCCCTGTTTGAGCTCAGGCGAGACTGTTTTACTGAAGTTCAGGACCTCAGTGAGAAAGTCCAACATCATCAGCTCTCCGGTCTCGTCTCCTTCAGTGAAACATTCAGTGATGTCCATGTGAGACTGCAGCTCGTAGCTCTTATAGGGGACTCTGCGCGTGTCCAGCAGGCTCTTGATGTCTGCAGTGGTCGCACACTGACTGATCTCAGTGTTGCACAGTTGACTGCGGAAGGTTTTTCCCCAGGTTTGCCCAGCCACTGTCACCTGTGCATAAAAAAAGGCAAGGAAACGTTTTGTCCAACAATGTTGGAGTAAAAAGAAAAGTCTAGGCCCAATCTTCGTTAGCTAGGTCTATTGAACTACGCTAACTGTGAACTCTGCCCTGAGTCATATTTTTTAGTTATAACTCCATCCTCAGACCTAAATAAAAACAAGGAAAATGATAGTGATGGCCAGTATGCTATAGGTGTGAGAGCACCCATTAGGACCCTGAACCATTATGCAAAATATGACTCAGGCACAGTTCACACTTAGTGTAGTTCAATAGACCTAACTAACAAACAGTGTGTTAGTTTTAGTGTTGTTAGCTCATCCCTTCAGATATGAGGTGTGTCCACCATTGTCCACCAGTGATCTGACCAAAACTGAGGAAGCTGCCTGAATTAAACTTTTGTCCAGTTGACAGAAATTAATTTTTCTTTTACCATGGATCATACCTGGATGACAGACAGGAGTTTTGCAGAATGAACTCTGTTAATTCAAAGTGAGAGAATTTAGTTTTTGTTCAAAATGTTGGGTGACCAATGAGCTCCTTTGTTTCACATGTGTCACTGAAATAAACAAATCTGATTGCATGACTATATTTGAGTCTGGCTTGATAAAGAAGGAGACTGAATCAGATTTTGTAAAAATGCTAACCTGTTGCTAAAAGAATCATCAGCTTTCCGTTCTTGTCGAGGAGGCTCTGAAAGAAGCTGATGATGGCTCCAGGATCTTGGACATAGTACAGCACCTGTGGATTGAGCAAATAACCAGCTGCTGACCAGTGTACTCAGAGTAAATCTAATTATGTTCAGCACAATGCTTGAGAACCTCCAGAGAATAATCGATATGAGGCACTGTTAAAAGAATGTGTTGTAGATGTGTCAGAAATGCACACAGACCTGGACCATGTGGATGAAGTCAGCCTTCTTGGTGACATTTTTCTGTCTCCACTGCTTCTCAAAGTCAGAGGCTGTCATCTTGTTCCAGGTGAACTTGATGTAGTCTAAATCTGGCTTCTGGGCGACCATCTCTGTATCATTCAAACAGACATCCAAGGACTGTTAATAGCATTCTGAACTGATGTATGTATATAGGCTCTTCATATATTGTGATTTAGATTAGATTTTTTGATTATTTGGAAAGAGAAAGACGCATTTTAAACCTGCCCAAAAGACAATGCATTGTAAAAGACATTATACTAGCTTATTACATCTTTTGTGGTTAGGATATTGCCTACATTGCCATGAAATAATATACCACAAATTAGCTTTCGTAATTGTGAATAAAAAGGAAATATGAGTAATATAAAATTCACCATAATTTAATTTAAAGTACAGTTCAGTCCATTTCATTAAAGTACACTTCACAATAGGTGAATATAATGAATATACAAACCAAACATAGTTATGCAGATGCCACTAAAGCTTGCAGCCTACCTTTGTAGTCATGGAGCTGCTGACTGTTGGGCTCCACTACCTCGTTATCCACCAGCACCCCTGGGTGCTTCAGACGCAGCTGAGAGATCATCTCCAGGTCAATCTTACCTATATCACAGGGAAGTTGTGATTAGGCCTGTCACAATAACAAATTTTGAAGTGCGATATGTCATTGAAGTAAATATAGATGATAAACAATAATACTGAAACCAAACCATAAAGGAGAAGTATTCTAAATGTACACTATTACGATAAGTGGATATAGTAATTATTGTGACAGGCCTGGTTACTAATTACACAGTATAGAGATCAATGTCATGAATTATAATGCACAACCCTCCTCTTGTCTATGGAGATATGGAGCTAAACAGGAAATGCAGCCTATCACTCTCTTAATGCTTTTCTTTTTGAAGCAATATGAAGAAAAACAGTACTTCTTTTGACAAGTCATTTTGTTCTTGGTTTTATTGAAAGAAAAACTGTGAACACAAAGTAAACCAGACTGCAAAACTTGGTGACAGATGCAGAATCTCTCTTATCACACTGAACAACACCTTTAGGAGAGTTTTGACTTTATTTAATGGGTTTTATAGTCCATTAGAGAACATGCTATATTGCTGCTATAAAGAGGAATGACTTTGACTGAAACGAAGGATAACATCACTCATGGGTGAGAGGCGGATTGTTCAAGAAGGAAACTCTAGATGTACTTTCTCTGAGTCAATATGCAGTATGGAGACTGCTGCTTGGATCACATTAAATAGCTGAGTTCACAGGTGCATTAAGGTCCCAGACTGCTACTGAAATGAAATATTATATAAAGAAAACACTTACATGCATACACTTAGCACAGTCTGGGTACACAGTCTGTTTATTCTGTCATTTAATTACTGCAGTATCACAGATCGTTAGGGCATGAGAGTTCACCGTAGCTGTCTGCAGCAGAGCACTTGACTATATTAACAGACCTGTACTGCATAAGTTCACAAGACAAAGTGCTCCAAGTTCTTACCTGACCCACTCCCAACTCCAATGACATTTAGCTGTGACTTCCCGTTGCCAACGCTGAGAAGAGACAATAATTATAAATCATATCAGCCTTCACATGGGGAAGATGTGATTGAGGATATGTGACGTGATGTGAGGTTCGTGAACAAGTCAGCTCTTTCGAACGGTTCCTTAATATGAATGGTTGGAACCAGATCTCGTTTGGCATCATGATAATAGTTAACGTTTGAAAAAAAAATATTATTGTAGATCAACTTTCAATTTAGATTACGCATAATTTGAAAGAGTAAACACGCTCACACTCTCAGTTTGAACCATTTTAAACAAATATTAGTCTTGGCTTCTGTCATATGAATGAATATAAAAAGATTCAGTCTTTTGAACGGCTCTTTGAAATGATCTGATCCAAAAGATTTGAATCCCATAAAAGTGCCAAAAGTGTGATCACTATAATTTATCTATATTATGTGTGATTTAAAGGCCGTGTACCTGATTTTAATGCATTCTTGCCAAGACGAATGCCCTTTACATTAGTGATGAACAAGTCGGCTCTTTTGAACGGTTCCTTAACGTGAACAGCAGGAACGAAACCAACGAAACCACAGAAAGAACCAAATCTTTTTCTTTCTAATTTGATTGCATTTTTATACTGATTAACCCTGAAACATCACAATAATCAGCACAGAAGCACAGCAGGTGACACGAGTGAAAGATTTATAAGCATAATAGCAAAATAACAGTTTGCTTTTTAAATTATTATTTTTGTAGTGCAGTGTGTTATTTAGATTATTCATAATTTCAAAGGGTAAACACAGTTTCACTCTCTATTTGAACCATTTTAAACACATCTGAGCTTTGGTTGTCTCTCAGTGATTAGCTTGTAGTTAAATAAGTTCTCATATTAGCTTCGGTCAGATAAATACATAGTAAAAGAGCTCGTCTTTTTAACAGCCCTTTGAAATGAACTGATCCAAAAGATTCAGATCCCCTAAAAGAGCCGTAAGTCTGATCACTGCTTTACATGAAGCATTGTATGGTAAAAACTGCTAAATAAGAACAAAATTGAGACTAATATAATCTATTAACTTTACATAACTTTTTTAATGGGTAATGTGTAACTAATACAAAAGCTACTGAAACACCATTTTTCATCCAATCAGACAGATTGTTACCAAGAATCAAGGGAAACAACTGCACTGCACAGTCCCAGACAGTTGTTTCTGTGTCATGTTGCAATATCACAGTAGCAGAAAGGACTAAGTGGGCGGGGCTGTGTAGACTCTGCCTACCTGACTGGGCGACAGGTGCGTAGGAGGAGAAGCACTTTGAAAGGTTAAGGAAACTCCCACATGGTCGCTCTGACCTTCCTCAGGTATCTATCTACCTGAGGAAGGTCAGAGCGATCGAAACGTTGTAAGAATAAAATTGCATCAAAAGTGAGACAGTGTGTGAGAGCTTCCTTAACCTTTCAGATTAAGTAGGTGGGGCTAAAAGTTCAAACTAAAACATGTTCCTGACTCAAAGTTTGAGGCCCACGCCTTTAATATCGTTGTTTGTAGCTGTGAGAGGTTGCCAATAGGCAAAAATATAGCCTGATCCATGGGGAGGGTAAAGGGTAATTTTACCCAGTGCAGGAAAGGAGCCCTTGTGTAGTCTGTAACCCCTGTGAGTACAGTGCATTACCTGGCCAGTATGTCGGGTAGAGTGTTGTGAATGAAGTCTCTCATAGACTGATGTTCAGTGGAGCAGTCCAAAAACAGCTGGAAGGCTTTTTTGTATCGGTCATCATCATGGACCAGGCACTTAAATGGAGAAGCCATTTTGCACTGTGTGACAGCAAAAATATAGTTACATACACTGCAAAGTTCAGTTATATAGGCTGTACTTACAAGTATGTTTCGATGGCTATGATTTATATGACTTACTAGGAGAAGTATGGGTTTGTTATATACGGGTAACTATAATCCTCAGAATCAAATGCTTCACCGGTTGATTTGAGCAGATACTGTATTACTATATTGATTCACTATTAAAATGCAGCGGTTACCAAATAATACCAAAAGGCCAGTCCAAGTCCACGTAGAGAGACTGTTAAGTTTATTATTGCTCATTTCATTTGCATAGGTTGTTGCCTTTGTCCCTTTTAATATCGCCTTTAATTTAATCATCAAACACATCTGTTACTTTAAAGATGTTTTATGCGGGTATAATACATTCATCTATTCATACCTGAGTCTCCACATGGTCCTGACAAAGAGTGGAGTGCCCTAGGTCAGCCATTTTTAAAGGCTTGGGAGTGGGAACTGAGTTAAGTTTTTTTTTTTTTTCTTTTGCTTTAATGTCTTTTTGTATTTTGTAATGTTTAAGTGCTTATAGTTGTATTTTAAACTCTTTCTGAAGTAAAGGGATTTAGGCCCTAATCACTAAAGCAGTACAGTCTGAGATCCTGTGATAGTTTTATCTACCATACATCAGAGGTAAATGGTGTTTACCTGGGGGAGGTGCTTCTGGGTATAAAAGCAGGGCAAGCCAGTCTTGCAAGCCCCCCCCCCCCCCACACACACATTATCACTGTGAGCTGTAATACATTTTATTAGTTGTGAATTTTTCTGTCTGCCTCCTACTTCGACCCCATTAGACCAGATTCCCTACAGTTTTATTGATTGTTTTGTTTAGTTATGATTTCACTTATTGCTACTATGCCCAAGTTAGTACTTTTGGTTTGTCTTTAGTGTAATGTCTCCCTCTTGTGTTCAGTTTTCCCGTGTGCGCATAGCTGACTCTTCTCAAACATACTCTAGCTCTACACACTCATTTTACAGAGCTATGCCTTTGTCATGTAATTCACAATTATTATCCATTGTTTTATGTTGCACCACATCACCCAAGCAAACCCCTAGTTTGTGAATTTAGTTCACTTACAGTGACAATAAACATTGTTCTAATTCTGATTCTGAACACTGACTGTAGTATTGTTGTATTGTACTCAGTGACTGACATACATGCACTTACTCACCCAGCTGCACTTAAACCTTTTTTATGGTCAGTTATAGACATTGACCCTTACTCTACTGTGGCAGTAAAGTTTATTATACTGTAAGTGCCCTCTGATTACCTTGTTTGTACCCCAGCGTGCTACATTAGCCCACAAATGTAGGTAAAAGTTTGAGAGCAGAGGTGACTTATGCAATTATTGTGCTGGACTGGCCATGTTACTTTTGTAACACTTTTGTAACACCAGTTTTATGAAATCAAGCTTTTTATCATTTTTGTTTGAAGATTTATTGTTTGTTGTTTTTTAAGTTGTATTACATATACATATATGAATGTATTATGGAGTATGTATGATGCTCATACATACTCCATGATAGGTGGTGGTGACACCCCTAGTGTTGCATTGGGTTTCTATAACACAGGAATAAGACACAAAAAAGGAAAAGAAAGTCATAATTCAGATAATAGACTGAAAGGACATTTTGAGGATAAAAGGTTGAAGTAATCTGAACTCACAGAGCCAATGACACCTACAAGATGGACTTTTGAATAGACAGAAAATACAATTTGGCCAAAAAATAACTTAATCAGTTTTACTTACTGTGAGTGCAGCTGTTGTTTGTGTGTGTAGAGAAGTGGAACCGCAGGTACAAACCCCTCCTACCCCCTAAGGCCAAGGGCAGGACCGAAGACTAAAGAAACATTTTAGCAGTTGGCAGTTATGCAATGGAACTGCTATTCACTTACTGCAAGATGACGTTTGCTCTCTCAGTTTAGGCTGTTTATTATTAATAGGCCCTTGATAACTTTTTACCTTCAATATTTAATATTTAATCACTCTTGGCCTGCTGAGATTTGAAAGACACAGGGGATATGCAAACTCTACACAGATACACCCAATGCCACCTGGAAGTTGAACCCAGGACCTTCTTGCTGTAAGGTGGAAGCATGAAGTGCTGTGCAACCATGAAGTCACAGATGTAAGGCATTACTACTACTGCTTATGTGAATATTCAAGAATTATTCTACTTTTGCTCAAATGAGAATCCCAACATAAGGGTAAACTTATTTTGTTGGAACGGAGGGTTTAAATGATAGCAGTGCGTTTAGTGTTAGTAATAGTAATAGTAATTAGTAATAGTAATTATATAGCAGCAGTAGTAATGTTAACTGTAGTACATAAAAAGGAGTTATGGTCATAATAACAGCACAGTCATGCAATATACATAAAGGATGCAACCATAAGGAAATACTTTTACTTCTTTACTGTTAAGGCTGAAAGTTTTTCGGGTTTTTATTTTATTTTATTTTTTTTAAATCTAATCTCATTTTTTTAAATTATCTTTTATCTATCTTTTTATCTCTTTAGAGGTGTATGTCTATATAGCGTTTCTGCTGAATGGTCAGCCTGATAGATAGATAATGATACATAATATTGCATTGCCTGTAATTTTCCACAGTATGGCATTAAACTTCTAAATCCCCATGGAGACGGGCAGGTGGTGCCACATAAACTCACAATAAGAGTAGATATTTCTCAAGAACATTGGTGACTGAATAAATGCTACTGATGTGTTTAATTTTATTTAATTATAAACTGTTAAACTATTACTAGAAATAAAATATGATTAACATTGCAGGCAAAACAATAATGTCGCCAAGGAGACAAGCGTTTGCAGGACCACCTACCATGGCTGTTACATGCCTCAAACAAATATGCCAAAACTGAAATGTTTTATTTCCACAGCATCCAACAATTTATTTGCATTTGTCCTGCTGTCCATGTACACACATTAGTAACACGATTCACATGATTCTGTAAACAATGAAGGAACAGATTGTTGGCTTTTAGGATCTGCTCCAATAGAAACCCAGTATTTAGTATCTGGAGTTGGACTGGTAATTTCTTATAATCCTCCCCCATATAATCACTCCCCAAATGGACAAGATTTGAAATAAAACAAATCATAAACTGCAAGGTCACTTAAGGGCATGTTCTGCTAAAACTCGCATGCCTACATACAAGGAGCTGACAGCATACAGTTGTTATGGAATGTAACAACTCTATTTGTACTAGTATGATGACTTTTAATGAAAATATACATTCAGATGCGTCAAACTCATACAACCGAAGAACATCACACCTCCTGTTAACACGGGGATAAATGAAAATTGTGCTATAGCCGAAACAGTCCCGGGAATCACGTCTCCACTGGATCACAGAGTACTTTAATGTATCTGAAACATGTTTGAGTGACATATTGGCATGGTGAGATGTTATGTTTTTTGCATGAAGTTCAGGCAGTAGAAAATTCTTATGTAGAAATCAAATAAATAAATAAATAAATAAATAAATACTTATAACATTTTAGCTTTATGTGCTCTATGATATTTGGTATTTGCTGTCATTGTGCTTTCAGGCCTGTGAAAAAAAAAAAAAAAAAAAAAAGGTGTCGGTATGCTTTGAAGCACTTGACCCGTGTTGGGATCTGGAATAATATAGTTTGATTGTTCTCAAACCTCTCACCACAGGGAATATTTTGTTATCTTCCAAGTCCTCTGAGAAAGAAATTCAACAAAAGTGACCACCTGAAGATGTCCCCATCCCATCTCTGGTACCCATGGCATAGACCCACTGATCCAGATGCAACCAAACAGTAAACCAAATGAGCTCCCTTTGCCTGACTAAATACTGAATTGATAAACTCTTTTAAAATGTAAGAAAACTCTATCTTGCTGGTACTTATGTCAAATGATCAATGATACGCTTGTCAAACTATGTCTTGTTAGTGGGGTAAATTATAACAGCTTTGCTATCCTGTATATTTAACTCAAGGCAAACTCAGAAAATCAGCAGGTCTCCACACTTGCAAAACTTATGGCATAATCAGTGTCAACACAATCTGACAGCAACAAGTCATCATAAATTACAATTAAAACACTACAAAAGTCATTGAGAGAAAGAGGAGCAGCACTAATGTAGTGCATATGGCATAATTCAAAAAAGGCGGTTTGCATTCTCTTGGTCAAATGTCCAACACTGATGAGACAGTCCAGTCAAATGCACTGATCCACCTGTAGAGGTCACTGTTCAGAGTCTTCTTTCTTTTCTCTAAGGAGAGTTCAGAGGACTAACTGTTCATAGATCTTTTTTATGGATCAATGTCAAGGGTTTTGGCATTGATCGTTTTTAGTTTTAGATCCAAACATTAGTTTCAATGTTGCAACCAGTCACAATAGAAAAAAAACTATAGTTCAAATTTCAAAATGTCTACATTAGAATCCTGTCAGCATGAAAAGCAGCTACAGATATAATTCTCCAAAACTTTTCCCCAGCTGTGATACACGGTTGAATTATCATTTCCTTATTTTTGTAGTTCAAATGGCAATACAGCACAGCAGAGCCTCCTCAAGGGGGCGCTGTAGTATGTAGCAGACCATACTCTTCTGAAAGCAATGCTGTATGAGGTACGTTCACATGTCCATATCTCCATCATAGGCCAGACTCAGTGGTTTCTGGGGGGCAGCTGTCTTTGAGGAGTGCGACGGCTTGCTGGAAATATATACAAAACAATAAAAAAAAGAAAAAAGAAAAAAAAAGAAATACATGGTTAGTAATGAGGGTTTGAAGCGGCAGCATAATGGCACTGTCTAAAATATGTAACTATAGAAATAAATTGAGCAGCAAAAGAACAAAACATATTAAGAATGTACTATGTATGAATTGACATACCAGAGCAGGAAGGATAACGCAATAATGAAGAGTATTAGAATAAATCCGACAGCAATCACAGCATAAACCCAGATCTTCACTCTGCCATCTGCACAGAGAACACATTTACATGAGTCTGTATACAGTGAACATTCAGAACAGTGGGGATGGGCATCATCCCACAGTCAAACAGAGTACTGTTTTCTTAACTTCATCACTAAGTTTCTATTTTTACCAAGGACGATATTTGTCAGTAACGACACTGGTGTTGTTTAGTGTAGACAGGTATAACCACACCTTCTGCTCATAGTCCACCATGGCTAGTACTTCTCAAATGTTACTTACCAATGAATTTAATTTATGAAATGTTTTCCATCCTGATCATCATAAAAATCTTTAAACTTTACAAAATAGTTTAAATAGCTGTATTTATAAAACAGCCAAAATGGAAATCTACCAGCATGTGACTCGTAGCTAATGTTAATGTTAAACCAAGCATACAATCCTACTGCAAACCTATTATTCGTTATCCTATAGCTGGACCACAAGTCGGAGCAAGTAATGATTGATTTATGATAATTTACACTTGCAAGATTCTGGTTACCTTGCATTTAAATGCAACACAATTACAGGCTTGGTCAGTAACGCCTTGATTAAAATGTGCATTGCACATGAATGTCACTGTAGCTTATAATGTTGTTCATTGTACTGTTTTTTTAATTTTGCTCTTTATAGTCAGATACAAATCGGTACACAAATGAGACTCTGTATTACAGGTCACTGGGCCCCTGAGGAAAATGATAAATATTTAAACTGGTAACTGGTTATTGATCACATTTTTATATAGCATTTTTCCACCTTTAAGGCACTCAAAACACTTTACATCAAGAAACCGCTCACCCATTCACACACACATTCATACACCAGTGTATGCAGATACTTGGGAGCAAGGTGGGTTAAGTGTCTTGCCCAAGGACACAATGACTGTTTTCATTTATGAGATCTGGAATCGCATCACCAACCAGTGGATCAGTGGATCTGACCGGTCAACCAATGATGTTTTTAGTGTTTTTTTTGAGAGCAGGATTTGAACCACCAACCTCCCGATCATTGGACTACCAACTGAGTTACTGAATTTTACTTCTTTTTTACATTCTACCACTATATTTTTGTGTTTTACTCTGAACATATAGTGCAAATAACCTGGTATTAAGACCACTTCTAAAACTATGGGGGTTATAAGCATTTTGCACTTCCACTGTACCCTGAAATGTTTTTGTTGATTAGCAGTCCACACTAGTGGTTCATATGCTGATGTATTGGCTCCTCTGATACCAGCAGAATCCAGACTCCAGTGCACCACCTTAACCAAAATAAGTTCTGCCTACTCTATGAGGTCTCCAAAGTGAGGTTCAACACTCAATTTCAGGAGGTCATTTCCATTTCAGTACCTGGCCCGACTGGTCGCAGTGTCCACTCGCTGAAGACATCCTGCGCTTGGGCCGGACCTGGTTTGTATCTCCCTGAATTGGTCTTCACGTCTGCCTTCTTGTAGCTGTCCACCCCCGGAGTCCTGGTGCAATAGTCCAGGAAGCCATGCGAGCTCATGACTTCGGTGTAACCTCTCTCACACCCACACACCCCGCTCTGCAAGAGAACAGCAGGGAAAAGACACAGGGAGATGTCAGAGCAGAAAAAAGGACCATTCATTGATTTCCTATTGCTGTGAAGAGGTTCCAACTGCAGCGTCCCTCTCCAGGCTACACCCATGCAGTCTACCTCTGGAGGGATTGATTTATCTGAACCAGTAGCGTATTTATAGTGGAGTAAAAGGTGCTTTGAAAGAAAATAGACATGGAATGCATTTGACTTGACATTTGACATGATAAAATACTGGTTATTCATGGCCAAACAATATTTAGTCTAAAGCTGGCTACAGTCTGGTTCTGGAGTGAGTTGATTTATTGGAAGTGTAAAGAAAAAGCTGTTGAAGATGTTTTGAAAGACTTGACATTTGACGTCAAGATTGATATTTGGCACGATGCTATCATTAAATTCTTAGATGGTCATTAAATGATAGTACTTCATAGCTGAACAATATTTGGAATAAGGATTTTATAAATAGTATGATGGTACAATAGCTTTTCCTACTTTGTGTCAATGTGTGCTCTGAGTTAATACTAATTCATTTTCAAATTAATGTTGGATACCCTTTCTTTTTCCATTTATCTGGACTACTCGAATAGTATGCAAAAAAAAAAAAAAAATACAAAAAAATAAAATTACATAACACTGTTCCATAACACTACTTACTTACTTACGGAGGTACAGTATGGCAAAACTTGTCTTTTCTATAGTAGCCTACTCTAAAACCACTGTGCAGTCATTTTCCACTTAATAGGGCAAGGCACATTCGGAATGGTCC
>JAIEZT010001402.1:0-2500 GCA_019594935.1 Periophthalmus modestus
ATATCCAGAGTAATATACAGAGTAATACCCAGAGTAATATCCAGAGTAATACCCAGAGTAATATCCAGAGTAATATCCAAAGTAATATCCAGAGTAATTTCCAGAGTAATACACAGAGGTGTGTCGACTGAAGGAGAGTAATGAACGGATCAGGGGATATTGTACTAAATAAATACAGCTACAAAACACTTCATACCGTCACTATGAAGGATTTGGTCAAAAGTAGCAGCAAATATTGAACAAAAGTTTGTGTTCACGAGAGTCTGTGTAAAGAAGTGAGAGAGTGAGACGTCACCACAGCTTCAGCTCCAGGTGAAGCTCATCGAGGCTGGAGCAGGTTTAGTGGATAATCTGGAGCGAAGTTCCATATTTGAAATTCTGATCATGATTATCATAGCAACCAAAGAGCCAATCAGGAGTGAGACTGTTGAAGGTAACGCCCCTTACCGCCCACACTGCTGCTTTAGCAGGGAGTGGGTGCTTAGCAACGCTGTCAATCAAACCTGTTGCTAACGTTAGCAGGAAAGAAGGCGCCTGGTTTGTCTGTTTCTAATGTTCGTCTCTTGATTTAGTGGAGTCCTCCGTGTCGCTGTCAGATGTGTGGACCTGGTTTATGGTTCATGTCTCTGTTTTACTGGAACTATCCACATCAAACAAAAACTGGAGCAAAGTTCAACGTCTTCTGTCACTTTAAATAAACAAAAGTCAAATGAGTTTCATAAAGTGGAGCCAGTATTCAAGCCCAATGACGTGAGAGTCGTCACAGGACTTTAAACCATAAGATGAATATGACGAGTTTGTGGAGCCCAAACTAATAATGAGAAGGTTCAACATATATATAAGCCCCGCCCTCCACCTGAAACTATGACATCAAATTGCACCAATCCAAGCCAAACGAAGCACCTCAACCAAACTCTTGTCTCTCGTGTTCACAGCCAGAGAAGTTTGACATATTTTGGAGTACTACAGAGGATTTGTGTTATGCTCGGATTAACATGAATGAACTTACCAGCCCGTCGCAGTTGCTAATAGCGACCGTGGCTTCGGGCATGTCGCTAACGTCTCCAGTGAACACGCAATCTCCGTGAATCTGCTCTTTGGACTTTTCCTCAAAATCCTCTTGAAATTCCATAAAAGCCCCCGGAGCCACGAGCCTCCTGTTGGCCTGAAGACGCAAGTGCAGCTCCTGACCGAAAACTGTGACGTTGAAGAAGAGATGATCGGAGGAAGAGGAGGAGGAGTGGAGGTCTCTGGGTACTCTCCTCCTCTGGGTCCCTCCTGAGTTTGGGTCAAATGCAGGCTCAGAGACGGGGTCACTGGATGAGACCACGTGGGACAGATAGCGCCCTCTAGAGTCAGTGCTGAAGGGGACCATGAGGCCGTACTCGCTCAGCTTTCCAGACAGTTTTTCTACAACAGAGAGACAAATATATTCAGTGTAAACAAAATCAAAAGTGAAGGTAGATGTGGGCAGTGTGACGTCGACAGGATAATACTCAAACACAAAGGTATAAAAGGAGCTAAATATGATGAAAAGAAACCAGGGGATCTTTAAAATCCACTGTAATATGTCACTTTAGGTCAAAAACAGACAAACATAAAGCTTTTTTCTTATGTGTTCAGATCCCTCACAACGAGACGCCAACGTGTTCAGATCCCTCACAACGAGACGCCAACGTGTTCAGATCCCTCACAACGAGACGCCAACGTGTTCAGATCCCTCACAACGAGACGCCAACGTGTTCAGATCCCTCACAACGAGACGCCAAACGTGTTCAGATCCCTCACAACGAGACGCCAACGTGTTCAGATCCCTCACAACGAGACGCCAACGTGTTCAGATCCCTCACAACGAGACGCCAACGTGTTCAGATCCCTCACAACGAGACGCCAACGTGTTCAGATCCCTCACTCGTGTTCAGATCTCTCACAACGAGACGCCAACGTGTTCAGATCCCTCACAACGAGACGCCAACGTGTTCAGATCTCTCACAACGAGACGCCAACGTGTTCAGATCTCTCACAACGAGACGCAAACGTGTTCAGATCTCTCACAACGAGACGCCAACGTGTTCAGATCCTCACTCGAGACGCCAACGTGTTCAGATCCCTCACAACGCCAACGTGTTCAGATCTTCATAACGAGATCAAACCAGATCTCACAACGAGACGCCAACGTGTTCAGATCTCTCACAACGAGACCGCCAACGTGTTCAGATCCCTCACAACGAGACGCCAACGTGTTCAGATCCCTCACAACGAGACGCCAACGTGTTCAGATCCCTCACAACGAGACGCCAACGTGTTCAGATCCCTCACAACGAGACGCCAACGTGTTCAGATCTCTCATAACGAGACGCAAACGTGTTCAGATCCCTCACAACGAGACGCCAACGTGTTCAGATCCCTCACAACGAGACGCCAACGTGTTCAGATCCCTCATAACGCCGACATTTGCGACAAGTTTAGATATCTTTTAAGACAGAACAGAACATCCAGA
>JAIEZT010001402.1:7500-12276 GCA_019594935.1 Periophthalmus modestus
CATATACTCGCACATATCACATATATAGTCATCATATACTCGCACATACTCGCACATACTCACATATATAGTTGTATATACTCGCATATACTCGCACATACTCGCACATACTCACATATATACTTGAATATACTCGCATATACTCGTACATACTCGCATATACTAGCACATACTGGCATAGACTCGCATATACTCGCACATACTCGCACATACTCGCACATACTCGCACATACTCGTATATACTCGCATATACTCGCATATACTAGCACATACTCGCATATACTCGCACATACTCGTATATACTCGCACATACTCGCATATACTGGCACATACTGGCACATACTCGCATATACTCGCATATACTCATATATACTCGCACATACTCGCATATACTCGCACATACTGGCACATACTCGCATATACTCGCATATACTTGCACATACTGGCACATACTCGCACATACTCGCATATACTCGCACATACTGACACATACTCGCACATACTCGCACATACTGGCACATACTCGCACATACTCGCATATACTCGCACATACTCACATATATAGTTGTATATACTCGCATATACTCGCACATACTCGTATATACTCGCACATACTCACATATATAGTTGTATATACTCGCATATACTCGCATATACTCGCACATACTCGCACATACTCGTATATACTCACACATACTCGCACATACTCGTATATACTCGCACATACTACAGGGGCGACAGTAGCTCAGTAGGTTGAGTGTTTGTCCACTGATCCGAAGGTTGGCGGTTCAAATCCCGCTCTCTACATGAACATCATTGGTTGAGTGGTTAGATCCACTGACTCAAAGGTTGGCGGTGCAATTCCAGCCCTCACAGATGAATGCTGTCGTTGTGTCCTTGGGCAAGACACTTAACCCACCTCGCCCCCAGTGTCTGCGTACAGCTGGTGTATGAATGTGTGTGTGGATGGGTGACTGGTTCCTTGTTGTAAAGCGCTTTGAGAGACTTGAAAGGTGGAAAAGCGCTATATAAAGATGTGACCATTTACCATTTACCATACTCGCATATACTAGCACATATTCGCATATACTCGCATATACTCGCACATACTCGCACATACTCGCACATACTGGCACATACTCGCACATACTCGTATATACTCGCACATACTCGCATATACTAGCACATACTCGCATATACTCGCATATACTTGCACATACTCGCACATACTCGTACATACTCACATATATACTTGAATATACTCGCATATACTCGCACATACTCGCACATACTCGCACATACTGGCACATACTCGCACATACTGGCACATACTCGCACATACTCGCATATACTTGCACATACTCGCACATACTCGTACATACTCACATATATACTTGAATATACTCGCATATACTCGCACATACTCGCACATACTCGTATATACTCGCACATACTCGCACATACTCGTATATACTCGCACATACTCGCACATACTCGCACATACTGGCACATACTCGCACATACTCGCACATACTCGCACATACTGGCACATACTCGCACATACTCGTATATACTCGCACATACTCGCACATACTGGCACATACTCGCACATACTCGTACATACATATATACTTGAATATACTCGCATATACTCGCACATACTCGCACATACTGGCACATACTCGCACATACTTGTATATACTCGCACATACTCGCATATACTCGCACATACTGGCACATACTCGCACATACTCGCACATATTCGCACATACTGGCACATACTCGCACATACTCGCACATACTGGCACATACTCGCACATACTCGCACATACTCACATATATAGTTGTATATACTCATATATACTCGCATATACTGGCATATACTCGTATATACTCGCACATACTCACATATACTCGTACATACTCGCATATACTCGCACATACTCGTATATACTCATATATAGTTGTATATACTCGCACATACTCACATATATAGTTGTATATACTCGTACATACTCGCACATACTCGCACATACTGGCACATACTCGCACATACTGGCACATACTCGCACATACTCGCACATACTCGCACATACGTATACTCGCATATATATACTCGCATATACTCGCAGCAACATACTCGCATATACTCGCACATACTCGCATATACATACTCGTATATATACTCGCACATATATACTCGCACTCGCACATACTCGCATATACTCGCACATACTCGCACATACTCGCACATATATACTCGCACATATACTCGCATATACTGCACATACTCGCATATACTGCACATACACATACTCGCACATACTGGCACATACTACTCGTATATACTCGCACATATACTCGCACATACTACTCGCACATACTGGCACATACTCGCACATACTCGCGCATATACATACTCGCACATACTGGCACATACTCGCATATACTCGCACATACTCGCACATACTCGCACATACTGGCACATACTCGCACATACTTGTATATACTCGCACATACTGGCACATACTCGCACATACTCGCACATACTCGCACATACTGGCACATACTCGCACATACTCGCACATACTCGCACATACTCGCACATACTCGCACATACTGGCACATACTCGCACATACTCGCACATACTCTGGTCCCCTGAAGCGCACACAGTTCAGATGAGGGACTATCGATCTCCCGCAGCTCGTGTCAGGTCCGTGTTGTCAATAACGCTCATTTGTCCCGTCACAATGGCTCAGTCTGTGTCCGATACAATCCAGCCCCGCTGGAGCGCGCATCACGGACAGAGCTATTTTAATACTTACCATGTGTTTGTGCAGCAGCTCTCCAATGCAAAACCAGACAAAAGCACCAGAGCAGCAAGTACAGCCAATCCATGGCGTGAAACGTCTGTGCCAAACGCGTAAAGCTGCCAAAGTGTCGCCAAAAGTTGCAAAGTTAATGTTAAAGTTGTTTAAATCTGAGCCGGAGCAAAGAAGCCGGGCATTTTTGAAGCGGTTTGTCCCAGACGCCAAAGTAACGGGAGCTCCAGTGGTTCAGTCCTGGTTCAGTCCTGGTTCAGTCCTGGTTTAGACCTGGTTTAGTCCTGCTTTAGTCCCGGTTTGTGCATGCTTAGATCCTGCTTTAGTCCTCCTTGGGTTTAGACTTGCTTTGGTTTTGGTTTAACTCCCCAACGCCAACAAACTGCGCGGAACAAAACGTAAACTTCATCCATTTACGAGGAGAAAGGCGACAGCTCCAAGAGCAGGAGTCCCAGACCCGCTGGCGTGTCGTGGAGTAACTCTGAGTTTTCTTTGCGCCTCGGTTTGCGGCACGTTGAGGAGCGGGATAAAAGTTGCCTGAAGTTGCAGTAGTGGAACATCTGTCATCCACTCGGTGCGCGCTGGAGCCGACACTGCCCACCCCCACCCCAGCCTGCCCACCCGAGCCTGCCCACCCCGAGCCTGCCCACCCCGAGCCTGCCCACCCCGAGCCTGCCCACCCCGAGCCTGCCCACCCCGAGCCTGCCTGCCCCGAGCCTGCCCACCGCTCACCCCGCGGGTCAGTGCTGCGGAAACGGCCCGAGGCAGAGCCACGCACAGACCAGGGCCGTGCCACTCAATACAGAGCTTCAGGAAGTTCATCCCCATTTGAGACCTGGATTAGTCCTGGTTTAGTCCTGGATTAGTCCTGGTTTAGTCCTGGTTTAGTCCTGGATTAGACCTGGTTTAGTCCTGGTTTAGTCCTGGATTAGTCCTGGTTTAGTCCTGGTTTAGTCCTGGATTAGACCTGGTTTAGACCTGGTTTAGTCCTGAATTAGACCTGGTTTAGTCCTGGTTTAGTCCTGGATTAGACCTGGTTTAGACCTGGTTTAGTCCTGGTTTAGTCCTGGATTAGACCTGGTTTAGACCTGGTTTAGTCCTGGATTAGACCTGGTTTAGTCCTGGTTTAGTCCTGATTTAATCCCAGTTTAGTCTTGGTTTTGTCCTGGTTTTATATTGAATTAATCCAGATCTTGTCCTGGTTTAGTCCCAGTTTTGTCCAGATCTAGACCAGGTTTATTAACGGTTTAGTCCTAGTTAAATCCTCTGGTTTGGTCCCAGTTTAGCCCTGGCTTAATCCAGGTTTATCCATCCATCCATTTTCTTCCTCTTATCCGGGGCCGGGTCGCGGGGGCATCAGTCTATGCAGGGACTCCCAGACTTCCCTCACCCCAGACACGTCCTCCAGCTCCTCCGGTGGGACCCCAAGTCGTTCCCAGGCCAGAGAGACATAGTCCCTCCAGTGTGTCCTGGGTCTTCCCCGGGGCCTCCTCCCGGTGGGACATGAACACCTCCCTAGGGAGGCGTCCGGGAGGCATCCTGAGCAGATGCCCGAGCCTCAGCTGCTCCTCTCGACGTGGAGGAGCAGCGGCTCTACTCCGAGCTCCTCCCGTGTGACTGAGCTCCTCACCCTGTGTCTAAGGGAGTGCCCAGCCTCTCTGAGGAGGAAACTCATTTCAGCCGTTTGTATCTGTGATCTTGTCCTTTCATGAGCCAGAGTCATGACCATAGGTGAGGTGATACAGACTGAGGTAAATCCAGAGCTTTGTCTTTGCCTCGGCTCCTTCTTCACCACAACAGACGATACAGCGACATCACTGCAGACGCTGCACTGATATTTTATTTATCTTTTATTCATTTGCATTAGGACAGTTCACATTAATCAATGTTTCAGCAGCTGCTACAACATAAATACGCCGGAGTTACACAGGAGCTACACTTCATCCGTCGTCC